>OX359275.1:11386421-11575465 GCA_947179155.2 Hedera helix | reverse complement strand
AATAGCAAGTTTTCTCAATTGAAGACTTGTGTGCGTTGTACGCATTGTTTTCAATGCGAGAGTGATAGGATTGCTCCTTTTGAGGCTAACCGATGTATAACGAAGTAATATGACTCTTAATCACCTATTTGTTTTCATATTTTGAGGAAATAACGAAACGAATAGCAAGTTTCCTCAAATGAAGACTTGTGTGCGTTGTACGCATTGTTTTCAATGCGAAAGTGATAGGATTTCTCCTTTTGAGGCTAACCGATGTATAACGAAGTAATATGACTCTTAATCACCTATTTGTTTTCATATTTTGAGGAAATAACGAAACGAATAGCAAGTTTCCCCAAATGAAGACTTGTGTGCGTTGTACGCATTGTTTTCAATGCGAGAGTGATAGGATTGCTCCTTTTGAGGCTAACCGATGTATAACGAAGTAATATGACTCTTAATCACCTATTTGTTTTCATATTTTGAGGAAATAACGAAACGAATAGCAAGTTTCCTCAAATGAAGACTTGTGTGCGTTGTACGCATTGTTTTCAATGCGAGAGTGATAGGATTGCTCCATTTGAGGCTAACCGATGTATAACGAAGTAATATGACTCTAATTCACCTATTTCTTTGCAAATTTTGAGGAAACATCGAAACGAATAGCAAGTTTTCTCAATTGAAGACTTGTGTGCGTTTTACGCATTGTTTTCAATGCGAGAGTGATAGGATTGCTCCTTTTGAGGCTAACCGATGTATAACAAAGTAATATGACTCTTAATCACCTATTTGTTTTCATATTTTGAGGAAATAACGAAACGAATAGCAAGTTTCCTCAAATGAAGACTTGTGTGCGTTGTACGCATTGTTTTCAATGCGAGAGTGATAGGATTGCTCCTTTTGAGGCTAACCGATGTATAACGAAGTAATATGACTCTTAATCACCTATTTGTTTTCATATTTTGAGGAAATAACGAAACGAATAGCAAGTTTCCTCAAATGAAGACTTGTGTGCGTTGTACGCATTGTTTTCAATGCGAGAGTGATAGGATTGCTCCATTTGAGGATAACCGATGTATAACGAAGTAATATGACTCTAATTCACCTATTTCTTTGTAAATTTTGAGGAAACATCGAAACGAATAGCAAGTTTTCTCAATTGAAGACTTGTGTGCGTTGTACGCATTGTTTTCAATGCGAGAGTGATAGGATTGCTCCTTTTGAGGCTAACCGATGTATAACGAAGTAATATGACTCTTAATCACCTATTTGTTTTCATATTTTGAGGAAATAACGAAACGAATAGCAAGTTTCCTCAAATGAAGACTTGTGTGCGTTGTACGCATAGTTTTCAATGCGAGAGTGATAGGATTGCTCCATTTGAGGCTAGCCGACGTATAACGAAGTAATATGACTCTAATTCACCTATTTATTTGCAAATTTTGAGGAAACATCGAAACGAATAGCAAGTTTTCTCAAATTAAGACTTTTGTGCGTTGTACGCATTGTTTTCAATGCGAGAGTGATAGGATTGCTCCTTTAGAGGCTAACCGATGTATAACGAAGTAATATGACTCTTAATCACCTATTTGTTTTCATATTTTGAGGAAATAACGAAACGAATAGCAAGTTTCCTCAAATGAAGACTTGTGTGCGTTGTACGCATAGTTTTCAATGCGAGAGTGATAGGATTGCTCCATTTGAGGCTAGCCGACGTATAACGAAGTAATATGACTCTAATTCACCTATTTATTTGCAAATTTTGAGGAAACATCGAAACGAATAGCAAGTTTTCTCAAATGAAGACTTGTGTGCGTTGTACGCATTGTTTTCAATGCGAGAGTGATAGGATTGCTCCTTTAGAGGCTAACCGATGTATAACGAAGTAATATGACTCTTAATCACCTATTTGTTTTCATATTTTGAGGAAATAACGAAACGAATAGCAAGTTTCCTCAAATGAAGACTTGTGTGCGTTGTACGCATAGTTTTCAATGCGAGAGTGATAGGATTGCTCCATTTGAGGCTAGCCGACGTATAACGAAGTAATATGACTCTAATTCACCTATTTATTTGCAAATTTTGAGGAAACATCGAAACGAATAGCATGTTTTCTCAATTGAAGACTTGTGTGCGTTGTACGCATTGTTTTCAATGCGAGAGTGATAGGATTGCTCCTTTTGAGGCTAACCGATGTATAACGAAGTAATATGACTCTTAATCACCTATTTGTTTTCATATTTTGAGGAAATAACGAAACGAATAGCAAGTTTCCTCAAATGAAGACTTGTGTGCGTTGTACGCATTGTTTTCAATGCGAGAGTGATAGGATTGCTCCATTTGAGGCTAACCGATGTATAACGAAGTAATATGACTCTAATTCACCTATTTCTTTGCAAATTTTGTGGAAACATCGAAACGAATAGCAAGTTTTCTCAATTGAAGACTTGTGTGCGTTGTACGCATTGTTTTCAATGCGAGAGTGATAGGATTGCTCCTTTTGAGGCTAACCGATGTATAACGAAGTAATATGACTCTTAATCACCTATTTGTTTTCATATTTTGAGGAAATAACGAAACGAATAGCAAGTTTCCTCAAATGAAGACTTGTGTGCGTTGTACGCATTGTTTTCAATGCGAGAGTGATAGGATTGCTCCTTTTGAGGCTAACCGATGTATAACGAAGTAATATGACTCTTAATCACCTATTTGTTTTCATATTTTGAGGAAATAACGAAACGAATAGCAAGTTTCCTCAAATGAAGACTTGTGTGCGTTGTACGCATTGTTTTCAATGCGAGAGTGATAGGATTGCTCCATTTGAGGCTAACCGATGTATAACGAAGTAATATGACTCTAATTCACCTATTTCTTTGCAAATTTTGAGGAAACATCGAAACGAATAGCAGGTTTGCTCAATTGAAGAGTTGTGTGCGTTGTACGCATTGTTTTCAATGCGAGAGTGATAGGATTGCTCCATTTGAGGCTAACCGATGTATAACGAAGTAATATGACTCTAATTCACCTATTTCTTTGCAAATTTTGAGGAAACATCGAAACGAATAGCAGGTTTCCTCAATTGAAGAGTTGTGTGCGTTGTACGCATTGTTTTCAATGCGAGAGTGATAGGATTGCTCCTTTTGAGGCTAACCGATGTATAACGAAGTAATATGACTCTTAATCACCTATTTGTTTTCATATTTTGAGGAAATAACGAAACGAATAGCAAGTTTCCTCAAATGAAGACTTGTGTGCGTTGTACGCATTGTTTTCAATGCGAGAGTGATAGGATTGCTCCTTTTGAGGCTAACCGATGTATAACGAAGTAATATGACTCTTAATCACCTATTTGTTTTCATATTTTGAGGAAATAACGAAACGAATAGCAAGTTTCCTCAAATGAAGACTTGTGTGCGTTGTACGCATAGTTTTCAATGCGAAAGTGATAGGATTGCTCCATTTGAGGCTAGCCGACGTATAACGAAGTAATATGACTCTAATTCACCTATTTATTTGCAAATTTTGAGGAAACATCGAAACGAATAGCAAGTTTCCTCAAATGAAGACTTGTGTGCGTTGTACGCATTGTTTTCAATGCGAGAGTGATAGGATTGCTCCTTTTGAGGCTAACCGATGTATAACGAAGTAATATGACTCTTAATCACCTATTTGTTTTCATATTTTGAGGAAATAACGAAACGAATAGCAAGTTTCCTCAAATGAAGACTTGTGTGCGTTGTACGCATTGTTTTCAATGCGAGAGTGATAGGATTGCTCCATTTGAGGCTAACCGATGTATAACGAAGTAATATGACTCTAATTCACCTATTTCTTTGCAAATTTTGTGGAAACATCGAAACGAATAGCAAGTTTTCTCAATTGAAGACTTGTGTGCGTTGTACGCATTGTTTTCAATGCGAGAGTGATAGGATTGCTCCTTTTGAGGCTAACCGATGTATAACGAAGTAATATGACTCTTAATCACCTATTTGTTTTCATATTTTGAGGAAATAACGAAACGAATAGCAAGTTTCCTCAAATGAAGACTTGTGTGCGTTGTACGCATTGTTTTCAATGCGAGAGTGATAGGATTGCTCCATTTGAGGCTAACCGATGTATAACGAAGTAATATGACTCTAATTCACCTATTTCTTTGCAAATTTTGAGGAAACATCGAAACGAATAGCAGGTTTGCTCAATTGAAGAGTTGTGTGCGTTGTACGCATTGTTTTCAATGCGAGAGTGATAGGATTGCTCCTTTTGAGGCTAACCGATGTATAACGAAGTAATATGACTCTTAATCACCTATTTGTTTTCATATTTTGAGGAAATAACGAAACGAATAGCAAGTTTCCTCAAATGAAGACTTGTGTGCGTTGTACGCATTGTTTTCAATGCGAGAGTGATAGGATTGCTCCATTTGAGGCTAACCGATGTATAACGAAGTAATATGACTCTAATTCACCTATTTCTTTGCAAATTTTGTGGAAACATCGAAACGAATAGCAAGTTTTCTCAATTGAAGACTTGTGTGCGTTGTACGCATTGTTTTCAATGCGAGAGTGATAGGATTGCTCCTTTTGAGGCTAACCGATGTATAACGAAGTAATATGACTCTTAATCACCTATTTGTTTTCATATTTTGAGGAAATAACGAAACGAATAGCAAGTTTCCTCAAATGAAGACTTGTGTGCGTTGTACGCATAGTTTTCAATGCGAAAGTGATAGGATTGCTCCATTTGAGGCTAGCCGACGTATAACGAAGTAATATGACTCTAATTCACCTATTTATTTGCAAATTTTGAGGAAACATCGAAACGAATAGCAAGTTTCCTCAAATGAAGACTTGTGTGCGTTGTACGCATTGTTTTCAATGCGAGAGTGATAGGATTGCTCCTTTTGAGGCTAACCGATGTATAACGAAGTAATATGACTCTTAATCACCTATTTGTTTTCATATTTTGAGGAAATAACGAAACGAATAGCAAGTTTCCTCAAATGAAGACTTGTGTGCGTTGTACGCATTGTTTTCAATGCGAGAGTGATAGGATTGCTCCATTTGAGGCTAACCGATGTATAACGAAGTAATATGACTCTAATTCACCTATTTCTTTGCAAATTTTGTGGAAACATCGAAACGAATAGCAAGTTTTCTCAATTGAAGACTTGTGTGCGTTGTACGCATTGTTTTCAATGCGAGAGTGATAGGATTGCTCCTTTTGAGGCTAACCGATGTATAACGAAGTAATATGACTCTTAATCACCTATTTGTTTTCATATTTTGAGGAAATAACGAAACGAATAGCAAGTTTCCTCAAATGAAGACTTGTGTGCGTTGTACGCATTGTTTTCAATGCGAGAGTGATAGGATTGCTCCTTTTGAGGCTAACCGATGTATAACGAAGTAATATGACTCTTAATCACCTATTTGTTTTCATATTTTGAGGAAATAACGAAACGAATAGCAAGTTTCCTCAAATGAAGACTTGTGTGCGTTGTACGCATTGTTTTCAATGCGAGAGTGATAGGATTGCTCCATTTGAGGCTAACCGATGTATAACGAAGTAATATGACTCTAATTCACCTATTTCTTTGCAAATTTTGAGGAAACTTGCTAGCAAGTTTCCTCCAGTGAAGAGTTGTGTGCGTTGTACGCATTGTTTTCAATGCGAGAGTGATAGGATTGCTCCTTTGAGGCTAACCGATGTATAACGAAGTAATATGACTCTTAATCACCTATTTGTTTTCATATTTTGAGGAAATAACGAAACGAATAGCAAGTTTCCTCAAATGAAGACTTGTGTGCGTTGTACGCATTGTTTTCAATGCGAGAGTGATAGGATTGCTCCATTTGAGGCTAACCGATGTATAACGAAGTAATATGACTCTAATTCACCTATTTCTTTGCAAATTTTGTGGAAACATCGAAACGAATAGCAAGTTTTCTCAATTGAAGACTTGTGTGCGTTGTACGCATTGTTTTCAATGCGAGAGTGATAGGATTGCTCCTTTTGAGGCTAACCGATGTATAACGAAGTAATATGACTCTTAATCACCTATTTGTTTTCATATTTTGAGGAAATAACGAAACGAATAGCAAGTTTCCTCAAATGAAGACTTGTGTGCGTTGTACGCATAGTTTTCAATGCGAGAGTGATAGGATTGCTCCATTTGAGGCTAGCCGACGTATAACGAAGTAATATGACTCTAATTCACCTATTTATTTGCAAATTTTGAGGAAACATCGAAACGAATAGCAAGTTTTCTCAATTGAAGACTTGTGTGCGTTGTACGCATTGTTTTCAATGCGAGAGTGATAGGATTGCTCCTTTTGAGGCTAACCGATGTATAACGAAGTAATATGACTCTTAATCACCTATTTGTTTTCATATTTTGAGGAAATAACGAAACGAATAGCAAGTTTCCTCAAATGAAGACTTGTGTGCGTTGTACGCATTGTTTTCAATGCGAGAGTGATAGGATTGCTCCATTTGAGGCTAACCGATGTATAACGAAGTAGTATGACTCTAATTCACCTATTTCTTTGCAAATTTTGTGGAAATATCGAAAAGAATAGCAAGTTTTCTCAATTGAAGACTTGTGTGCGTTGTACGCATTGTTTTCAATGCGAGAGTGATAGGATTGCTCCTTTTGAGGCTAACCGATGTATAACGAAGTAATATGACTCTTAATCACCTATTTGTTTTCATATTTTGAGGAAATAACGAAACGAATAGCAAGTTTCCTCAAATGAAGACTTGTGTGCGTTGTACGCATTGTTTTCAATGCGAGAGTGATAGGATTGCTCCTTTTGAGGCTAACCGATGTATAACGAAGTAATATGACTCTTAATCACCTATTTGTTTTCATATTTTGAGGAAATAACGAAACGAATAGCAAGTTTCCTCAAATGAAGACTTGTGTGCGTTGTACGCATTGTTTTCAATGCGAGAGTGATAGGATTGCTCCATTTGAGGCTAACCGATGTATAACGAAGTAATATGACTCTAATTCACCTATTTCTTTGCAAATTTTGAGGAAACATCGAAACGAATAGCAAGTTTGCTCAATTGAAGAGTTGTGTGCGTTGTACGCATTGTTTTCAATGCGAGAGTGATAGGATTGCTCCTTTTGAGGCTAACCGATGTATAACGAAGTAATATGACTCTTAATCACCTATTTGTTTTCATATTTTGAGGAAATAACGAAACGAATAGCAAGTTTCCTCAAATGAAGACTTGTGTGCGTTGTACGCATTGTTTTCAATGCGAGAGTGATAGGATTGCTCCATTTGAGGCTAACCGATGTATAACGAAGTAATATGACTCTAATTCACCTATTTCTTTGCAAATTTTGTGGAAACATCGAAACGAATAGCAAGTTTTCTCAATTGAAGACTTGTGTGCGTTGTACGCATTGTTTTCAATGCGAGAGTGATAGGATTGCTCCTTTTGAGGCTAACCGATGTATAACGAAGTAATATGACTCTTAATCACCTATTTGTTTTCATATTTTGAGGAAATAACGAAACGAATAGCAAGTTTCCTCAAATGAAGACTTGTGTGCGTTGTACGCATTGTTTTCAATGCGAGAGTGATAGGATTGCTCCTTTTGAGGCTAACCGATGTATAACGAAGTAATATGACTCTTAATCACCTATTTGTTTTCATATTTTGAGGAAATAACGAAACGAATAGCAAGTTTCCTCAAATGAAGACTTGTGTGCGTTGTACGCATTGTTTTCAATGCGAGAGTGATAGGATTGCTCCATTTGAGGCTAACCGATGTATAACGAAGTAATATGACTCTAATTCACCTATTTCTTTGCAAATTTTGAGGAAACATCGAAACGAATAGCAGGTTTTCTCAATTGAAGAGTTGTGTGCGTTGTACGCATTGTTTTCAATGCGAGAGTGATAGGATTGCTCCTTTTGAGGCTAACCGATGTATAACGAAGTAATATGACTCTTAATCACCTATTTGTTTTCATATTTTGAGGAAATAACGAAACGAATAGCAAGTTTCCTCAAATGAAGACTTGTGTGCGTTGTACGCATTGTTTTCAATGCGAGAGTGATAGGATTGCTCCATTTGAGGCTAACCGATGTATAACGAAGTAATATGACTCTAATTCACCTATTTCTTTGCAAATTTTGTGGAAACATCGAAACGAATAGCAAGTTTTCTCAATTGAAGACTTGTGTGCGTTGTACGCATTGTTTTCAATGCGAGAGTGATAGGATTGCTCCTTTTGAGGCTAACCGATGTATAACGAAGTAATATGACTCTTAATCACCTATTTGTTTGCATATTTTGAGGAAATAACGAAACGAATAGCAAGTTTCCTCAAATGAAGACTTGTGTGCGTTGTTCGCATAGTTTTCAATGCGAGAGTGATAGGATTGCTCCATTTGAGGCTAGCCGACGTATAACGAAGTAATATGACTCTAATTCACCTATTTATTTGCAAATTTTGAGGAAACATCGAAACGAATAGCAAGTTTTCTCAATTGAAGACTTGTGTGCGTTGTACGCATTGTTTTCAATGCGAGAGTGATAGGATTGCTCCTTTTGAGGCTAACCGATGTATAACGAAGTAATATGACTCTTAATCACCTATTTGTTTTCATATTTTGAGGAAATAACGAAACGAATAGCAAGTTTCCTCAAATGAAGACTTGTGTGCGTTGTACGCATTGTTTTCAATGCGAGAGTGATAGGATTGCTCCATTTGAGGCTAACCGATGTATAACGAAGTAATATGACTCTAATTCACCTATTTCTTTGCAAATTTTGTGGAAACATCGAAACGAATAGCAAGTTTTCTCAATTGAAGACTTGTGTGCGTTGTACGCATTGTTTTCAATGCGAGAGTGATAGGATTGCTCCTTTTGAGGCTAACCGATGTATAACGAAGTAATATGACTCTTAATCACCTATTTGTTTTCATATTTTGAGGAAATAACGAAACGAATAGCAAGTTTCCTCAAATGAAGACTTGTGTGCGTTGTACGCATTGTTTTCAATGCGAGAGTGATAGGATTGCTCCTTTTGAGGCTAACCGATGTATAACGAAGTAATATGACTCTTAATCACCTATTTGTTTTCATATTTTGAGGAAATAACGAAACGAATAGCAAGTTTCCTCAAATGAAGACTTGTGTGCGTTGTACGCATTGTTTTCAATGCGAGAGTGATAGGATTGCTCCATTTGAGGCTAACCGATGTATAACGAAGTAATATGACTCTAATTCACCTATTTCTTTGCAAATTTTGAGGAAACATCGAAACGAATAGCAAGTTTTCTCAATTGAAGAGTTGTGTGCGTTGTACGCATTGTTTTCAATGCGAGAGTGATAGGATTGCTCCTTTTGAGGCTAACCGATCTATAACGAAGTAATATGACTCTTAATCACCTATTTGTTTTCATATTTTGAGGAAATAACGAAACGAATAGCAAGTTTCCTCAAATGAAGACTTGTGTGCGTTGTACGCATTGTTTTCAATGCGAGAGTGATAGGATTGCTCCTTTTGAGGCTAACCGATGTATAACGAAGTAATATGACTCTAATTCACCTATTTCTTTGCAAATTTTGTGGAAACATCGAAACGAATAGCAAGTTTTCTCAATTGAAGACTTGTGTGCGTTGTACGCATTGTTTTCAATGCGAGAGTGATAGGATTGCTCCTTTTGAGGCTAACCGATGTATAACGAAGTAATATGACTCTTAATCACCTATTTGTTTTCATATTTTGAGGAAATAACGAAACGAATAGCAAGTTTCCTCAAATGAAGACTTGTGTGCGTTGTACGCATTGTTTTCAATGCGAGAGTGATAGGATTGCTCCTTTTGAGGCTAACCGATGTATAACGAAGTAATATGACTCTTAATCACCTATTTGTTTTCATATTTTGAGGAAATAACGAAACGAATAGCAAGTTTCCCCAAATGAAGACTTGTGTGCGTTGTACGCATTGTTTTCAATGCGAGAGTGATAGGATTGCTCCTTTTGAGGCTAACCGATGTATAACGAAGTAATATGACTCTTAATCACCTCTTTGTTTTCATATTTTGAGGAAATAACGAAACGAATAGCAAGTTTCCTCAAATGAAGACTTGTGTGCGTTGTACGCATTGTTTTCAATGCGAGAGTGATAGGATTGCTCCATTTGAGGCTAACCGATGTATAACGAAGTAATATGACTCTAATTCACCTATTTCTTTGCAAATTTTGAGGAAACATCGAAACGAATAGCAAGTTTTCTCAATTGAAGACTTGTGTGCGTTGTACGCATTGTTTTCAATGCGAGAGTGATAGGATTGCTCCTTTTGAGGCTAACCGATGTATAACGAAGTAATATGACTCTTAATCACCTATTTGTTTTCATATTTTGAGGAAATAACGAAACGAATAGCAAGTTTCCTCAAATGAAGACTTGTGTGCGTTGTACGCATTGTTTTCAATGCGAGAGTGATAGGATTGCTTCTTTTGAGGCTAACCGATGTATAACGAAGTAATATGACTCTTAATCACCTATTTGTTTTCATATTTTGAGGAAATAACGAAACGAATAGCAAGTTTCCTCAAATGAAGACTTGTGTGCGTTGTACGCATTGTTTTCAATGCGAGAGTGATAGGATTGCTGCATTTGAGGCTAACCGATGTATAACGAAGTAATATGACTCTAATTCACCTATTTCTTTGCAAATTTTGAGGAAACATCGAAACGAATAGCAAGTTTTCTCAATTGAAGACTTGTGTGCGTTGTACGCATTGTTTTCAATGCGAGAGTGATATGATTGCTCCTTTTGAGGCTAACCGATGTATAACGAAGTAATACGACTCTTAATCACCTATTTGTTTTCATATTTTGAGGAAATAACGAAACGAATAGCAAGTTTCCTCAAATGAAGACTTGTGTGCGTTGTACGCATAGTTTTCATTGCGAGAGTGATAGGATTGCTCCATTTGAGGCTAACCGATGTATAACGAAGTAATATGACTCTAATTCACCTATTTATTTGCAAATTTTGAGGAAACATCGAAACGAATAGCAAGTTTTCTCAATTGAAGACTTGTGTGCGTTGTACGCATTGTTTTCAATGCGAGAGTGATAGGATTGCTCCTTTAGAGGCTAACCGATGTATAACGAAGTAATATGACTCTTAATCACCTATTTGTTTTCATATTTTGAGGAAATATCGAAACGAATAGCAAGTTTCCCCACATGAAGACTTGTGTGCGTTGTACGCATTGTTTTCAATGCGAGAGTGATAGGATTGCTCCTTTTGAGGCTAACCGATGTATAACGAAGTAATATGACTCTTAATCACCTATTTGTTTTCATATTTTGAGGAAATAACGAAACGAATAGCAAGTTTCCTCAAATGAAGACTTGTGTGCGTTGTACGCATTGTTTTCAATGCGAGAGTGATAGGATTGCTCCTTTTGAGGCTAACCGATGTATAACGAAGTAATATGACTCTTAATCACCTATTTGTTTTCATATTTTGAGGAAATAACGAAACGAATAGCAAGTTTCCTCAAATGAAGACTTGTGTGCGTTGTACGCATTGTTTTCAATGCGAGAGTGATAGGATTGCTCCTTTAGAGGCTAACCGATGTATAACGAAGTAATATGACTCTTAATCACCTATTTGTTTTCATATTTTGAGGAAATAACGAAACGAATAGCAAGTTTCCCCAAATGAAGACTTGTGTGCGTTGTATGCATTGTTTTCAATGCGAGAGTGATAGGATTGCTCCTTTTGAGGCTAACCGATGTATAACGAAGTAATATGACTCTTAATCACCTATTTGTTTTCATATTTTGAGGAAATAACGAAACGAGTAGCAAGTTTCCTCAAATGAAGACTTGTGTGCGTTGTACGCATTGTTTTCAATGCGAGAGTGATAGGATTGCTCCTTTTGAGGCTAACCGATGTGTAACGAAGTAATATGACTCTTAATCACCTATTTGTTTTCATATTTTGAGGAAATAACGAAACGAATAGCAAGTTTCCTCAAATGAAGAATTGTGTGACACCCCCAAATTCAGGTACCACTACCTCGAATTTGGTGTTCACGCAAAAATATGAACAATCACTGCTAAACAACATTTAATACTAATGCGGAAAATAAATAAACATATGTTGTCTATTACAATAGCTTTCTAGTCCCAAGGTCTACAACCTTTACCAAAATAAACATCACAAACTACAAAATAATATCAGTGTTTGCTTTACAATCTTATAAGTCTTAAACAAAATATAAAGAGACTAACAGCTATCCAGATAATTAAAATTTCTCTTTTCCTTTGCCTTTATCTTTACCCGATCCTTCAGGTTTAGCTGCAAAATATTTTATGACATAGCAAGTATGAGCAACTAGTTTGCTCAGCAATTTAAATGAATAACAAGAATTATGTCATAAATGAATAGGAATATCAACTAAATGATTTAATAAAAGGAGTTCAACAATGAACAATAGAATCAATGCACAAAAGAAAGAAGTGACAATTGATTATTTAACTGTTGAGTGGTCAAATGGACCATGAACTACTATTGAGGAAATCAGTCACTTGATTGACCCTCTTAGGTTACCTTGGCAGAAGTGTACTTGAGGGGATCAGCCTCTCGTACCATATGTATATGCATTACATTTATTCTGTTGGTATCGTTTGTTCGATACTTAGGTTATTCCCCATTATGGGTTGTTCTTCTCAGTCTAAGAATCCGCACCACTATGGTTTGGATAGCTTTCAAAATAAAATTCACATAGGTCTAGCCGAACAAATGACTTAGACTTTTTCTTTAATCAATTCATAACTCAAGAATGGAATATGAATTCAAATAATATGTGCAATTTGCAATAATGTTATTGTGGAATAACTTGCAATATAATATAAATTCAAGATTTAGGAATTAACCCGATGGTATTGAATAGAGTTAGGAAACTTGCTCAATAAAAATTTGAGTAAGGTTAAAGAACTTGCCTGATTGTCGACTTACGCTAATTCGCTTATTTTAAACTCCTCTTGATGACCTAACATTAGTAACGTTGGCCTATCAATTAGTACATCATATAATCGAACACTTTAAACACTTACCTATGCTATTTATCTCGCAAATAATTAATCGCATAACACATGTAATTTATAGACTATCATTAATCGTATAAGACACCTAATTGATCTTATGTTAATGATTTAATTAATCAATATTATCTTTCTTAATTGTTAAACACTTATTAAACCCTTAAACAATTTATTATCATCGTTTAATTAAATTATTTTTATTCTATTAACTCTACCTTTATTTAATTACTATTTAATAGTAATTAAAAAGTAATTATTTAATTACCTTTAGTCATTATTTAACAATAGATAATGATTGATTATGTTTATTTATTATTTAAAGTTAATTAAATATTAATCTAATTGCCTTTAATTATTATTTAATATTAATTAAATAATAATTAATTTATTATTTATTCTCATTTATTATTATTTAATCTTAACTAAATAATAAATAATTAGTTTATTAATTTAATCCTCATTTAATTATTACTTAATCTTAATTAAATAATAATTAATTAATCACTTACCCTTACATATTATTTAATATTAATTAAATAATAAATAATTAATCCTTTAATTTAATCATTCTTTAAATATTATTTAATGCTAATTAAATAATAAATAATTACTACTTATCTTTATAACTAATTAATTTATAAATTTTATCTCTCTTTAATTATTATTTAATCATAATTAAATAATAATTAGTTAATTACCTATCTTTATCTACTATTTAATTCTCAATTAAATAATAAATTATTTATTTATTTACTTTATCTTTCTTATATTATTATTAAATACATAAATCACATATTTAATATTTATCAACAATCTTATCTAATTATTAACTATTTAATAGTTAATTAGTGTACTCTTTACACCTTAAATACCAAAAATAATAAATTTCTTAATTAATATTTCTTATTATTTAATATTACATAAATAATAAAAATTTAGTAGTTTTATGATTTATCAGAAATAATATATATATATATATATATATATATATATATATATATATATATATATATATATATATATATATATATATATATTATTATTATTATTATTTTACCGATTGGTGTCAAAAGCTACGCGGCCACTGTTTCGGTAATACAAACAGCCCTGTACAGTTTTTGGTAAAACAAGCCACTTTCGGATGTGAAGCAACAATACGGTATATATATATATATATATATAGTAATTTATCATTTTTCCTTTGGCATGCTAAAAAAAATACAAACACATTGAACATACTACATCTATATACTTGATTTAGCTATCATTATCATACATTACGAAAATCCTTCTTGCATGATCATAATAAAAGTAATCTGCATTACCATTTCATCCTTTTTAAACCATTGTTAGCAAATAATACATCTCTTAGACATTCTAACAAGTACACTGTGGGCATGTTAGCATCCAAGCATATTTCAAAGAACATAGAACATTTATGCTCCATCATTGTTCCATTCTTACACCATTAAACCTTTCTTGGTTTTCAACACCACTAAAACCATAAACAACACAACCAAACATGCTTGACTAAACATAATCAACAATCCAACGTTGCTAAAAAAATGACTAACATTTCCATCACAAGCTCAATCAAAAATTTGTTAAGAATATTACCTCTTGGATTTTATTGCTATCTTCCTTTGTTTTCCAAAGTATGAGATGAAAGGAGATTTCATGAACAACTAGCTCCAAGCCTTCTTACTCTTTCCTTCACTATGCAGTTCTCTCTCTCTCTCTCTCTCTCTCTCTTTCTCTGAACTTAAGAACGTAGCAAATAAAATGAGGAAGAGAAGAAATATACCGACTTGGATAATATAAGAGCAATTTCCCTCCATTCCTTTGGTCCAATCCATCAGTCTATCAATTAGCCACTCCCTGTCCACCAACTCTCACAGACAGCGCATGGTCACTGTTGTCCTTCTTTCACAGATTTTTCTTCCCTTTTACGTAAATTGTGTCCCAATTTAATTGTCCCAATGACTTAATTGAATTAAAGAAGTATTCTCTCATTTTGGTTTTACAAACCCTGAACATCATTTGGCCCAAACTAAACCCCATCCGAAAATGAAAGAAGATGGCCCAAATTAGTATTGATCAAAGTCCAACATAAAATAGATAATTACTCAATTTGCAAAAATGAAATTATTAAATTTCATTTCCCCTCTAATTACCCTTGTTAAATTAATAACTTAGATTAAATAACTAAAAGATAAGCCTTGCTTTACAATTAAATAATTAACTTAATTATTTAATTGTTCAAATAATCATTTAATCTTACTTTAATTAAATTCCTCATTGATAACTCAACAGTTACTACCCTTTACAAATGCCAAACAAGGCTTAACCCAAGCTTACTCAATTTTAACATTAGCTTTAATCACAAATGCTCAAATATATACTCATGGAAATTTATTTCATTAATATTTAAATAATAATAAAAAAATTAAATGACCCGAATTTTTCCTCGGTCATTACATTCTCCCCCCCTTATAAGGATTCCGTCCTCGGAATCACTATTACAAGGTTCAAGTAAACAAGTGAGGATAATTCTCTTTCATCTTTTCTTCAAGCTCCCACGTAGCTTCTTCAATGTTATGATTTCTCCAGATCACCTTCACAGAAGATATGGTCTTGTTCCTCAGTATCTGCTCTTTTCTGTCGACGATTTGGACAGGTACTTCTTCATATGATAAATCTTTCTCGATTTGAATTGGCTCGAAGGAAATCACGTGCTTGTAATCTGGTTTGTAAGGTCGTAATACTGACACATGAAACACATTGTGGATGTGTTCCAGCTTAGGAGGTAGTGCTACCTCATACGCTACTTCACCAATTCTTCTTAGCACTTCAAACAGTCCTACGAATCTAGGGCTTAGCTTCCCTTTCTTCCCGAATCTGATCTTTCCCTTCCAGGGCGATACTTTTAGGAATACAAAACTTCCTACTTCAAACTCTCTGCTGTGACGATGCGCATCTGCATATTTCTTCTGTCGATCCTGAGCAGCTACTAATCTTGCTCGGATGACTTTCACAATTTCTACTGTCTGTTGGACTAACTCTGGTCCTAACAATTTTCGTTCACCAACTTCATCCCAACACAAGGGTGTGCGACATTTTCTTCCATAAAGTGCTTCATAGGGCGGCATGCCAATACTAGTATGGTAACTGTTGTTGTAGGCAAACTCCACCAAAGGTAGGTGATCATCCCAATTGCCCTTCAAATCCATAACACAGGCTCTAAGCATGTCTTCAAGCGTTTGAATCGTTCGCTCGCTCTGCCCATCGGTTTGGGGATGATATGCCGTACTCAGCCTTAATTGTGTTCCCAATCTCTCTTGCAAACCTCTCCAAAATTTCGACGTGAAGCGCGGATCTCTGTCAGACACAATCGACACCGGTACTCCATGGCGTGACACAATCTCCTTCACATACAACTTCGCCAACTGCTCTAGACTATATCTGATCTTGATCGGTAAAAAGTGTGCAGATTTTGTCAAACGATCCACGATTACCCAGATTGCATCAAACCCCTTCTGAGTAACTGGAAGTCCCACCACAAAGTCCATCGTGATATGCTCTCATTTCCACTCCGGAATTTCCAACGGTTGTAGCAATCCACTCGGTCTCTGATGTTCTGCTTTAACTTTCTGACATGTTAGACATCGGCTAACGCACTCCGCCACTTCTCTCTTCATATTTGGCCACCAAAAATATTGACGTAAGTCCTGATACATCTTGGTACTCCCAGGGTGTATCGAGTACTTTGTATTGTGAGCTTCTTGCAAGATTTCTTCTCTCAATTCTGGCACCGTCGGTATCCAGATCCTTCCTTCACACCTTAACAGTCCTGTGTTATCCACTTTGTATTTCAAATCTTCCCCTTCTGAAATTCTTCTTCTGATACTGACACATTCTTCATCATTCTCTTGAGCCTCCTTTACTTTATCTAATAAAGTTGGACTCGCTTCTACCGCGAACAGTTTCTCATCTAAACCCTTCAGATGTTTTATCTCTAACTCCAATCTTTCCATATCTCTTATCATTTCCTCTTGGGTTGTTAACATTACTAACTTCTCCTTGGACTTTCTGCTCAGAGCATCAGCTACAACATTGGCCTTACCCGGATGATACAGAATTTCACAATCGTAATCCTTGATCAATTCCAACCATCGTCTTTGCCTCATGTTTAGCTCCTTTTGAGTGAAAATATACTTCAGACTTTTATGGTCTGTGTATATTTCACACTTCTCCCCATACAAGTAGTGCCTCCAAATCTTTAAAGCGAACACTACTGCTGCTAATTCCAGGTCGTGAGTTGGGTATCCCTTCTCATAATCCTTCAGCTGTCTTGATGCGTACGCAATTACTTTTCCATGTTGCATTAACACACAACCAAGTCCCTTGAGTGACGCATCGCTGTACACCGCAAAACCCCCGGTATCGTCAGGTAATGACAACACTGGTGCTTCACTAAGCTTCTTCTTAAGTTCCATGAAACTCGCTTCACACTTTTCCGTCCATACAAATTTAACCGTTTTTCTTGTCAAGTTGGTTAGCGGTGTCGCTATTTTTGAAAAATCTTGAATGAACCTTCGGTAATAGCCCGCCAACCCAAGGAAACTTCTAACTTCTGTCGGTGTCTTCGGCTGCTCCCAATTGATAACTGCCTCTACCTTTGCTGGGTCCACCGAAACACCTTCCTTATCAATTACATGCCCCAGAAACTGTACCCTTTGTAGCCAAAATTCACACTTTGAGAATTTCGCATACAGCTTTTCCCTCCTTAATGTTTCCAACACCACTCTTAAGTGCTCAGCGTGCTCCTCTTCTGTCTTCGAGTATAACAAAATATCATCGATGAATACAACGACAAACTTGTCCAAGTACGGCTTGAACACTCTATTCATCATATCCATAAATGCTGCTGGCGCATTCGTTAGACCGAACGACATTACCAAAAACTCAAAATGTCCGTAACGAGTTCTGAATGCCGTCTTCGGTACATCTTCTTCTCTCACCTTCAACTGATGGTAACCAGTTCTTAAATCTATCTTTGAAAAATACTTTGCTCCCTTAAGTTGGTCAAACAGATCATCAATCCTGGGTAGCGGGTACCTATTTTTAATCGTAACTTTGTTCAACCCACGATAGTCGATACAAAGTCTTAGGGATCCGTCCTTCTTCTTTACAAATAAAACTGGTGCTCCCCAAGGAGACACACTTGGCCGAATATATCCTTTATCTAGCAGCTCCTGCAGTTGTATTATCAGTTCCTTCAATTCCACTGGCGCCATTCTGTATGGTGCTTTCGAAATTGGTGTCGTCCCTGGTGCCAGTTCAATTTTAAACTCAACTTCTCTATCTGGCGGTAAACCTGGTATCTCATCTGGGAAAACGTCTGAGAATTCCCGTACCACAGGTATCTGACCCAGTTCACCCTCTACTCTTCGAGTATCAACCACATGAGCCAGATAACCCACGCATCCCTTCCTTAGCAATTTCTTTGCTTGTATCATCGTCAGACAACGATATTGTCTCGGCGATTTACTTCCTTGAAATATCACTTTTAACTTACTTGGGGTTTTCAGAGTTATACTTTTCTGCTGGCAGTCAATCAATGCCTCGTGATTCGATAACCAATCCATACCGAGAATGACATCGAACTCTCCCAAAAGAATTGGAATTAAGTTCACTCCAAGTTTAAATCCTCTTAATTCAACGCAACAATTTCTATGAATATATTCTACCATAATAACTTCTTTGTTAGCTACTTCTACACTTAAAGGATTCTCTAATTTTTCTCGGGGTAAATTTAATCTCCTAGCAAATTCTTCAGATATAAATGAACAGGTAGCACCCGAATCAAATAATACATAAGCATTTATATTATTGATCGGAAGAATACCTGACACTACGTCCTTAGAATCCACAGCATCCTGAACCGTCATGTTAAAGGTGCGTGCAGTTGGTCTGTTCGGTTGACTGGCTGGTCCTCCAATGGTTAACTTGTTATTGTTGCTTCTATTTCCACCAGCTACGTCATTCTTCTTCTTTGGGCAGTCCTTAATTTGGTGGTTCAACGCTCCGCAAGAAAAACATCCGCTTCTCTTCCCTTTAGGGCATTGGGGAGCAATATGCCCTTGCTGCCCACAGTTATAACAGACCCCCTTGCCCTTCATGCATTCCCCAGAATGGTTCTTCCCACATTTTTCACATTTGTTGCCTTTCTTGGCTTCTCCTCCAGTCTTACTGCCTCCTGACATCTGGTTATCATTCCACTTCCTTTTGTTATGATTGTTACCTCCTGTTCCTTCCCTAGGCCCATCGTGACCTTTCTTCTTCTTGTCTTGGTTATATTTCACTAATGCTTCATTCCCTCCTTCGACAATAATCGCCCTCTCCAATAATGCTGAAAATGTGTCGATTCTCAGAACCGCAACCCTGCTATACACCCAAGGCTTCAAACCCTGCTCAAATCTTCGTGATTTCCTCGCCTCAGTGTCGACCTGGTGTGGAGCAAATCGAGCTAATTCGTTAAACTTTGCAGCGTACTCTGCCACTGACATATTTCCCTGCTTTAGATCTAAGAACTTCATCTCCATTCTGTTTTGCATGCTATCAGGGAAATAGTTCTCGAAGAACAATTCTTTAAAACGCGCCCATAAAATAATACCCTCTCCAGCTCTTCCTTTGTTCGCCTTCCACCAGTAGTTTGCTTCACCTTTCAGCATAAAGGTGGCAAACGATGTTTTCTGTTCTTCGGCCACCCGTGCGACCTCGAACACCTTCTCCATTTCTTCAATCCAAATCTGGGCCTCTATAGGATCTGTAGACCCATGAAATTCTGGTGGTCCTACCAGTTTAAAATCCTTAAAATTTGCTAAGTGCGTCCTTGGTTGGTTTACAACTGGCGGTACCTCTGGCGGTACAACTGGTGGTGGTCTATTCTGCATCATTTCCATCAGCATGGTTGCAAAAGCCCTCATTGGGTCTTCCTCCCTTTCAGCATTATTTCCGACTTCATCTACACGTCGAATTCGGGGTACACGTCTTGGCGGCATTCTCTGTTATTAAACAAAGCCTTATATTTATTATTTTGTATATTACACTTTATGCACATTTTACTGATGTTACACATTTAAAAAAAATATCAATCAAACACCTTTGATTTAAACAAACATAATTGCATTTATATTCATATACCACTGTTTAATACATCACGTAACAACCCGCGGCATACTGCTATAAATGCTCATGCATCATCTAGCTGATATATATCCCTTAGAGAACAAAAGTGGGGATTTAAACCATCCTACCCTTCTATGAAACAAAAGTCAAGGTCTAATACTATCCCAAATCAAAACAAACATGATGGGATTTATAGCATACCACTGTTCCTACTATCAACAAAAAGTGGGAACAAAACTGCATCTATTTACAATCATAGCGCTAATAGAATCTATAATCCCCTAAGGATAGCATCCTCATGCTCCTGCCTGGCTATCATATCTGCTACGCGGCGACTGATGGTGCGCCTGTGGAGATCCTCCTCCCTAGGATACCTTCGGATCCTATGCCTCATCCTGTGAAAGGCAGTGTCAAACACAAAGTTCAAACGATCAAACCTGACTGCACGAGTTTGAACTTCCCTCTCAAGTTCGTCCACCACCATGGTAGCTCTATCCAAGGCTTCCTCTACACGGATTCTCTCCGCAACTTCTAGGTTAAAGTTGGCCTTCAAGGCCTCATGTTCCACCTGAAGCTCCGTCAGACTCAGCTTCACTTGATCACGTTCCTCTTTCAATTCAGTTACCTCACAGGATAGCTGGTAAGCCACACTCTTATAGCCATCTTCTAATTCCTGATGGATCTGATTTTGTTCCTCAAGATGCTGAATTCTACCCTCAAGTTCTTCATTCTTAGTGGTCAGCTCTTCTATGATGTCATTTGCAGTCGTGCCCATGCCATCTATATACTCAGCTGACTCCTCAGGTGACGTATTGTTATAATACTGCACCTCCTCATCTGAATCCTCCTCGACAATCTGTTGCATTTCTGAGTCATCCTCACTCCGTGGCCTCATTACTCCACCCCAAACTGGTTCCTCAATATCCGCCTCATGATCCTCCTCGGGATCCTCCTCAGGTGCAACTACCGCAGGCTCCACTGTAGGCTGCTCGATATGGACAATATGTTTATCCACAACAGTATCCTCTGCTATGTGACTCGGCTCCCCAATCTCTGTCATCCTACAGTCACAACAGGGAAAGATAAAATAACAGCATGTAAGTACAGCAATAAAATATATTCATTGATGAAATGAAAAGATATTTTATCATGTACAACTCGGCTCGATGGATTTCCATAATCCACCTCCAAACAAAATAACTCCAATGAATCTCTTGATCCATTTCCGAGCGTACTCAATATGAGTATAATACTAAGGTTATAATTAACCTAGGTTTCGCAGATCCTAAAGTTTATAACCTACAGCTCTGATACCAACCTGTGACACCCCCAAATTCAGGTACCACTACCTCGAATTTGGTGTTCACGCAAAAATATGAACAATCACTGCTAAACAACATTTAATACTAATGCGGAAAATAAATAAACATATGTTGTCTATTACAATAGCTTTCTAGTCCCAAGGTCTACAACCTTTACCAAAATAAACATCACAAACTACAAAATAATATCAGTGTTTGCTTTACAATCTTATAAGTCTTAAACAAAATATAAAGAGACTAACAGCTATCCAGATAATTAAAATTTCTCTTTTCCTTTGCCTTTATCTTTACCCGATCCTTCAGGTTTAGCTGCAAAATATTTTATGACATAGCAAGTATGAGCAACTAGTTTGCTCAGCAATTTAAATGAATAACAAGAATTATGTCATAAATGAATAGGAATATCAACTAAATGATTTAATAAAAGGAGTTCAACAATGAACAATAGAATCAATGCACAAAAGAAAGAAGTGACAATTGATTATTTAACTGTTGAGTGGTCAAATGGACCATGAACTACTATTGAGGAAATCAGTCACTTGATTGACCCTCTTAGGTTACCTTGGCAGAAGTGTACTTGAGGGGATCAGCCTCTCGTACCATATGTATATGCATTACATTTATTCTGTTGGTATCGTTTGTTCGATACTTAGGTTATTCCCCATTATGGGTTGTTCTTCTCAGTCTAAGAATCCGCACCACTATGGTTTGGATAGCTTTCAAAATAAAATTCACATAGGTCTAGCCGAACAAATGACTTAGACTTTTTCTTTAATCAATTCATAACTCAAGAATGGAATATGAATTCAAATAATATGTGCAATTTGCAATAATGTTATTGTGGAATAACTTGCAATATAATATAAATTCAAGATTTAGGAATTAACCCGATGGTATTGAATAGAGTTAGGAAACTTGCTCAATAAAAATTTGAGTAAGGTTAAAGAACTTGCCTGATTGTCGACTTACGCTAATTCGCTTATTTTAAACTCCTCTTGATGACCTAACATTAGTAACGTTGGCCTATCAATTAGTACATCATATAATCGAACACTTTAAACACTTACCTATGCTATTTATCTCGCAAATAATTAATCGCATAACACATGTAATTTATAGACTATCATTAATCGTATAAGACACCTAATTGATCTTATGTTAATGATTTAATTAATCAATATTATCTTTCTTAATTGTTAAACACTTATTAAACCCTTAAACAATTTATTATCATCGTTTAATTAAATTATTTTTATTCTATTAACTCTACCTTTATTTAATTACTATTTAATAGTAATTAAAAAGTAATTATTTAATTACCTTTAGTCATTATTTAACAATAGATAATGATTGATTATGTTTATTTATTATTTAAAGTTAATTAAATATTAATCTAATTGCCTTTAATTATTATTTAATATTAATTAAATAATAATTAATTTATTATTTATTCTCATTTATTATTATTTAATCTTAACTAAATAATAAATAATTAGTTTATTAATTTAATCCTCATTTAATTATTACTTAATCTTAATTAAATAATAATTAATTAATCACTTACCCTTACATATTATTTAATATTAATTAAATAATAAATAATTAATCCTTTAATTTAATCATTCTTTAAATATTATTTAATGCTAATTAAATAATAAATAATTACTACTTATCTTTATAACTAATTAATTTATAAATTTTATCTCTCTTTAATTATTATTTAATCATAATTAAATAATAATTAGTTAATTACCTATCTTTATCTACTATTTAATTCTCAATTAAATAATAAATTATTTATTTATTTACTTTATCTTTCTTATATTATTATTAAATACATAAATCACATATTTAATATTTATCAACAATCTTATCTAATTATTAACTATTTAATAGTTAATTAGTGTACTCTTTACACCTTAAATACCAAAAATAATAAATTTCTTAATTAATATTTCTTATTATTTAATATTACATAAATAATAAAAATTTAGTAGTTTTATGATTTTTCAGAAATAATATATATATATATATATATATATATATATATATATATATATATATATATATATATATTATTATTATTATTATTATTTTACCGATTGGTGTCAAAAGCTACGCGGCCACTGTTTCGGTAATACAAACAGCCCTGTACAGTTTTTGGTAAAACAAGCCACTTTCGGATGTGAAGCAACAATACGGTATATATATATATATATATAGTAATTTATCATTTTTCCTTTGGCATGCTAAAAAAAATACAAACACATTGAACATACTACATCTATATACGTGATTTAGCTATCATTATCATACATTACGAAAATCCTTCTTGCATGATCATAATAAAAGTAATCTGCATTACCATTTCATCCTTTTTAAACCATTGTTAGCAAATAATACATCTCTTAGACATTCTAACAAGTACACTGTGGGCATGTTAGCATCCAAGCATATTTCAAAGAACATAGAACATTTATGCTCCATCATTGTTCCATTCTTACACCATCAAACCTTTCTTGGTTTTCAACACCACTAAAACCATAAACAACACAACCAAACATGCTTGACTAAACATAATCAACAATCCAACGTTGCTAAAAAAATGACTAACATTTCCATCACAAGCTCAATCAAAAATTTGTTAAGAATATTACCTCTTGGATTTTATTGCTATCTTCCTTTGTTTTCCAAAGTATGAGATGAAAGGAGATTTCATGAACAACTAGCTCCAAGCCTTCTTACTCTTTCCTTCACTATGCAGTTCTCTCTCTCTCTCTCTCTCTCTCTCTTTCTCTGAACTTAAGAACGTAGCAAATAAAATGAGGAAGAGAAGAAATATACCGACTTGGATAATATAAGAGCAATTTCCCTCCATTCCTTTGGTCCAATCCATCAGTCTATCAATTAGCCACTCCCTGTCCACCAACTCTCACAGACAGCGCATGGTCACTGCTGTCCTTCTTTCACAGATTTTTCTTCCCTTTTACGTAAATTGTGTCCCAATTTAATTGTCCCAATGACTTAATTGAATTAAAGAAGTATTCTCTCATTTTGGTTTTACAAACCCTGAACATCATTTGGCCCAAACTAAACCCCATCCGAAAATGAAAGAAGATGGCCCAAATTAGTATTGATCAAAGTCCAACATAAAATAGATAATTACTCAATTTGCAAAAATGAAATTATTAAATTTCATTTCCCCTCTAATTACCCTTGTTAAATTAATAACTTAGATTAAATAACTAAAAGATAAGCCTTGCTTTACAATTAAATAATTAACTTAATTATTTAATTGTTCAAATAATCATTTAATCTTACTTTAATTAAATTCCTCATTGATAACTCAACAGTTACTACCCTTTACAAATGCCAAACAAGGCTTAACCCAAGCTTAGTCAATTTTAACATTAGCTTTAATCACAAATGCTCAAATATATACTCATGGAAATTTATTTCATTAATATTTAAATAATAATAAAAAAATTAAATGACCCGAATTTTTCCTCGGTCATTACAAATTGTGTGCGTTGTACGCATTGTTTTCAATGCGAGAGTGATAGGATTGCTCCATTTGAGGCTAACCGATGTATAACGAAGTAATATGACTCTAATTCACCTATTTCTTTGCAAATTTTGAGGAAACATCGAAACGAATAGCAAGTTTTCTCAATTGAAGACTTGTGTGCGTTGTACGCATTGTTTTCAATGCGAGAGTGATAGGATTGCTCCTTTTGAGGCTAACCGATGTATAACGAAGTAATATGACTCTTAATCACCTATTTGTTTTCATATTTTGAGGAAATAACGAAACGAATAGCAAGTTTCCTCAAATGAAGACTTGTGTGCGTTGTACGCATTGTTTTCAATGCGAGAGTGATAGGATTGCTCCTTTTGAGGCTAACCGATGTATAACGAAGTAATATGACTCTTAATCACCTATTTGTTTTCATATTTTGAGGAAATAACGAAACGAATAGCAAGTTTCCTCAAATGAAGACTTGTGTGCGTTGTACGCATTGTTTTCAATGCGAGAGTGATAGGATTGCTCCATTTGAGGCTAACCGATGTATAACGAAGTAATATGACTCTAATTCACCTATTTCTTTGCAAATTTTGAGGAAACATCGAAACGAATAGCAAGTTTTCTCAATTGAAGACTTGTGTGCGTTGTACGCATTGTTTACAATGCGAGAGTAATAGGATTGCTCCTTTTGAGGCTAACCGATGTATAACGAAGTAATATGACTCTTAATCACCTATTTGTTTTCATATTTTGAGGAAATAACGAAACGAATAGCAAGTTTCCTCAAATGAAGACTTGTGTGCGTTGTACGCATTGTTTTCAATGCGAGAGTGATAGGATTGCTCCTTTTGAGGCTAACCGATGCATAACGAAGTAATATGACTCTTAATCACCTATTTGTTTTCATATTTTGAGGAAATAACGAAACGAATAGCAAGTTTCCTCAAATGAAGACTTGTGTGCGTTGTACGCATTGTTTTCAATGCGAGAGTGATAGGATTGCTCCTTTTGAGGCTAACCGATGTATAACGAAGTAATATGACTCTTAATCACCTATTTGTTTTCATATTTTGAGGAAATAACGAAACGAATAGCAAGTTTCCTCAAATGAAGACTTGTGTGCGTTGTACGCATTGTTTTCAATGCGAGAGTGATAGGATTGCTCCATTTGAGGCTAACCGATGTATAACAAAGTAATATGACTCTTAATCACCTATTTGTTTTCATATTTTGAGGAAATAACGAAACGAATAGCAAGTTTCCTCAAATGAAGACTTGTGTGCGTTGTACGCATTGTTTTCAATGCGAGAGTGATAGGATTGCTCCATTTGAGGCTAACCGATGTATAACGAAGTAATATGACTCTAATTCACCTATTTCTTTGCAAATTTTGAGGAAACATCGAAACGAATAGCAAGTTTTCTCAATTGAAGACTTGTGTGCGTTGTACGCATTGTTTTCAATGCGAGAGTGATAGGATTGCTCCTTTTGAGGCTAACCGATGTATAACGAAGTAATATGACTCTTAATCACCTATTTGTTTTCATATTTTGAGGAAATAACGAAACGAATAGCAAGTTTCCTCAAATGAAGACTTGTGTGCGTTGTACGCATTGTTTTCAATGCGAGAGTGATAGGATTGCTCCTTTTGAGGCTAACCGATGCATAACGAAGTAATATGACTCTTAATCACCTATTTGTTTTCATATTTTGAGGAAATAACGAAACGAATAGCAAGTTTCCTCAAATGAAGACTTGTGTGCGTTGTACGCATTGTTTTCAATGCGAGAGTGATAGGATTGCTCCTTTTGAGGCTAACCGATGTATAACGAAGTAATATGACTCTTAATCACCTATTTGTTTTCATATTTTGAGGAAATAACGAAACGAATAGCAAGTTTCCTCAAATGAAGACTTGTGTGCGTTGTACGCATTGTTTTCAATGCGAGAGTGATAGGATTGCTCCATTTGAGGCTAACCGATGTATAACGAAGTAATATGACTCTAATTCACCTATTTCTTTGCAAATTTTGTGGAAACATCGAAACGAATAGCAAGTTTTCTCAATTGAAGACTTGTGTGCGTTGTACGCATTGTTTTCAATGCGAGAGTGATAGGATTGCTCCTTTTGAGGCTAACCGATGTATAACGAAGTAATATGACTCTTAATCACCTATTTGTTTTCATATTTTGAGGAAATAACGAAACGAATAGCAAGTTTCCTCAAATGAAGACTTGTGTGCGTTGTACACATTGTTTTCAATGCGAGAGTGATAGGATTGCTCCTTTTGAGGCTAACCGATGTATAACGAAGTAATATGACTCTTAATCACCTATTTGTTTTCATATTTTGAGGAAATAACGAAACGAATAGCAAGTTTCCCCAAATGAAGACTTGTGTGCGTTGTACGCATTGTTTTCAATGCGAGAGTGATAGGATTGCTCCTTTTGAGGCTAACCGATGTATAACGAAGTAATATGACTCTTAATCACCTCTTTGTTTTCATATTTTGAGGAAATAACGAAACGAATAGCAAGTTTCCTCAAATGAAGACTTGTGTGCGTTGTACGCATTGTTTTCAATGCGAGAGTGATAGGATTGCTCCATTTGAGGCTAACCGATGTATAACGAAGTAATATGACTCTAATTCACCTATTTCTTTGCAAATTTTGAGGAAACATCGAAACGAATAGCAAGTTTTCTCAATTGAAGACTTGTGTGCGTTGTACGCATTGTTTTCAATGCGAGAGTGATAGGATTGCTCCTTTTGAGGCTAACCGATGTATAACGAAGTAATATGACTCTTAATCACCTATTTGTTTTCATATTTTGAGGAAATAACGAAACGAATAGCAAGTTTCCTCAAATGAAGACTTGTGTGCGTTGTACGCATTGTTTTCAATGCGAGAGTGATAGGATTGCTCCTTTTGAGGCTAATCGATGTATAACGAAGTAATATGACTCTTAATCACCTATTTGTTTTCATATTTTGAGGAAATAACGAAACGAATAGCAAGTTTCCTCAAATGAAGACTTGTGTGCGTTGTACGCATTGTTTTCAATGCGAGAGTGATAGGATTGCTCCATTTGAGGCTAACCGATGTATAACGAAGTAATATGACTCTAATTCACCTATTTCTTTGCAAATTTTGAGGAAACATCGAAACGAATAGCAAGTTTTCTCAATTGAAGACTTGTGTGCGTTGTACGCATTGTTTTCAATGCGAGAGTGATAGGATTGCTCCTTTTGAGGCTAACCGATGTATAACGAAGTAATACGACTCTTAATCACCTATTTGTTTTCATATTTTGAGGAAATAACGAAACGAATAGCAAGTTTCCTCAAATGAAGACTTGTGTGCGTTGTACGCATAGTTTTCAATGCGAGAGTGATAGGATTGCTCCATTTGAGGCTAACCGATGTATAACGAAGTAATATGACTCTAATTCACCTATTTATTTGCAAATTTTGAGGAAACATCGAAACGAATAGCAAGTTTTCTCAATTGAAGACTTGTGTGCGTTGTACGCATTGTTTTCAATGCGAGAGTGATAGGATTGCTCCTTTAGAGGCTAACCGATGTATAACGAAGTAATATGACTCTTAATCACCTATTTGTTTTCATATTTTGAGGAAATATCGAAACGAATAGCAAGTTTCCCCACATGAAGACTTGTGTGCGTTGTACGCATTGTTTTCAATGCGAGAGTGATAGGATTGCTCCTTTTGAGGCTAACCGATGTATAACGAAGTAATATGACTCTTAATCACCTATTTGTTTTCATATTTTGAGGAAATAACGAAA
Source organism: Hedera helix (assembly GCA_947179155.2). Lineage (NCBI taxonomy): Eukaryota > Viridiplantae > Streptophyta > Magnoliopsida > Apiales > Araliaceae > Hedera > Hedera helix. The sequence continues at coordinate 11,546,540 of OX359275.1, read as the reverse complement.
CGAATAGCAAGTTTCCTCAAATGAAGACTTGTGTGCGTTGTACGCATTGTTTTCAATGCGAGAGTGATAGGATTGCTCCTTTTGAGGCTAACCGATGTATAACGAAGTAATATGACTCTTAATCACCTATTTGTTTTCATATTTTGAGGAAATAACGAAACTAATAGCAAGTTTCCTCAAATGAAGACTTGTGTGCGTTGTACGCATTGTTTTCAATGCGAGAGTGATAGGATTGCTCCATTTGAGGCTAACCGATGTATAACGAAGTAATATGACTCTAATTCACCTATTTCTTTGCAAATTTTGAGGAAACATCGAAACGAATAGCAAGTTTTCTCAATTGAAGACTTGTGTGCGTTGTACGCATTGTTTTCAATGCGAGAGTGATAGGATTGCTCCTTTTGAGGCTAACCGATGTATAACGAAGTAATATGACTCTTAATCACCTATTTGTTTTCATATTTTGAGGAAATAACGAAACGAATAGCAAGTTTCCTCAAATGAAGACTTGTGTGCGTTGTACGCATTGTTTTCAATGCGAGAGTGATAGGATTGCTCCTTTTGAGGCTAACCGATGTATAACGAAGTAATATGACTCTTAATCACCTATTTGTTTTCATATTTTGAGGAAATAACGAAACGAATAGTAAGTTTCCTCAAATGAAGACTTGTGTGCGTTGTACGCATTGTTTTCAATGCGAGAGTGATAGGATTGCTCCTTTTGAGGCTAACCGATGTATAACGAAGTAATATGACTCTTAATCACCTATTTGTTTTCATATTTTGAGGAAATAACGAAACGAATAGTAAGTTTCCTCAAATGAAGACTTGTGTGCGTTGTACGCATTGTTTTCAATGCGAGAGTGATAGGATTGCTCCTTTAGAGGCTAACCGATGTATAACGAAGTAATATGACTCTTAATCACCTATTTGTTTTCATATTTTGAGGAAATAACGAAACGAATAGCAAGTTTCCCCAAATGAAGACTTGTGTGCGTTGTACGCATTGTTTTCAATGCGAGAGTGATAGGATTGCTCCTTTTGAGGCTAACCGATGTATAACGAAGTAATATGACTCTTAATCACCTATTTGTTTTCATATTTTGAGGAAATAACGAAACGAATAGCAAGTTTCCTCAAATGAAGACTTGTGTGCGTTGTACGCATTGTTTTCAATGCGAGAGTGATAGGATTGCTCCTTTTGAGGCTAACCGATGTATAACGAAGTAATATGACTCTTAATCACCTATTTGTTTTCATATTTTGAGGAAATAACGAAACGAATAGCAAGTTTCCTCAAATGAAGACTTGTGTGCGTTGTACGCATTGTTTTCAATGCGAGAGTGATAGGATTGCTCCATTTGAGGCTAACCGATGTATAACGAAGTAATATGACTCTTAATCACCTATTTGTTTTCATATTTTGAGGAAATAACGAAACGAATAGCAAGTTTCCTCAAATGAAGACTTGTGTGCGTTGTACGCATTGTTTTCAATGCGAGAGTGATAGGATTGCTCCTTTTGAGGCTAACCGATGTATAACGAAGTAATATGACTCTTAATCACCTATTTGTTTTCATATTTTGAGGAAATAACGAAACGAATAGCAAGTTTCCTCAAATGAAGACTTGTGTGCGTAGTACGCATTGTTTTCAATGCGAGAGTGATAGGATTGCTCCTTTTGAGGCTAACCGATGTATAACGAAGTAATATGACTCTTAATCACCTATTTGTTTTCATATTTTGAGGAAATAGCGAAACGAATAGCAAGTTTCCTCAAATGAAGACTTGTGTGCGTTGTACGCATTGTTTTCAATGCGAGAGTGATTGGATTGCTCCTTTTGAGGCTAACCGATGTATAACGAAGTAATATGACTCTTAATCACCTATTTGTTTTCATTTTTTGAGGAAATAACGAAACGAATAGTAAGTTTCCTCAAATGAAGACTTGTGTGCGTTGTACGCATTGTTTTCAATGCGAGAGTGATAGGATTGCTCCTTTAGAGGCTAACCGATGTATAACGAAGTAATATGACTCTTAATCACCTATTTGTTTTCATATTTTGAGGAAATAACGAAACGAATAGCAAGTTTCCCCAAATGAAGACTTGTGTGCGTTGTACGCATTGTTTTCAATGCGAGAGTGATAGGATTGCTCCATTTGAGGCTAACCGATGTATAACGAAGTAATATGACTCTTAATCACCTATTTGTTTTCATATTTTGAGGAAATAACGAAACGAATAGCAAGTTTCCTCAAATGAAGACTTGTGTGCGTTGTACGCATTGTTTTCAATGCGAGAGTGATAGGATTGCTCCATTTGAGGCTAACCGATGTATAACGAAGTAATATGACTCTTAATCACCTATTTGTTTTCATATTTTGAGGAAATAACGAAACGAATAGCAAGTTTCCTCAAATGAAGACTTGTGTGCGTTGTACGCATTGTTTTCAATGCGAGAGTGATAGGATTGCTCCATTTGAGGCTAACCGATGTATAACGAAGTAATATGACTCTAATTCACCTATTTCTTTGCAAATTTTGAGGAAACATCGAAACGAATAGCAAGTTTTCTCAATTGAAGACTTGTGTGCGTTGTACGCATTGTTTTCAATGCGAGAGTGATAGGATTGCTCCTTTTGAGGCTAACCGATGTATAACGAAGTAATATGACTCTTAATCACCTATTTGTTTTCATATTTTGAGGAAATAACGAAACGAATAGCAAGTTTTTCCTCAAATGAAGACTTGTGTGCGTTGTACGCATTGTTTTCAATGCGAGAGTGATAGGATTGCTCCTTTTGAGGCTAACCGATGTATAACGAAATAATATGACTCTTAATCACCTATTTGTTTTCATATTTTGAGGAAATAACGAAACGAATAGCAAGTTTCCTCAAATGAAGACTTGTGTGCGTTGTACGCATTGTTTTCAATGCGAGAGTGATAGGATTGCTCCTTTTGAGGCTAACCGATGTATAACGAAGTAATATGACTCTTAATCACCTATTTGTTTTCATATTTTGAGGAAATAACGAAACGAATAGCAAGTTTCCTCAAATGAAGACTTGTGTGCGTTGTACGCATTGTTTTCAATGCGAGAGTGATAGGATTGCTCCTTTTGAGGCTAACCGATGTATAACGAAGTAATATGACTCTTAATCACCTATTTGTTTTCATATTTTGAGGAAATAACGAAACGAATAGCAAGTTTCCTCAAATGAAGACTTGTGTGCGTTGTACGCATTGTTTTCAATGCGAGAGTGATAGGATTGCTCCATTTGAGGCTAACCGATGTATAACGAAGTAATATGACTCTAATTCACCTATTTCTTTGCAAATTTTGAGGAAACATCGAAACGAATAGCATGTTTTCTCAATTGAAGACTTGTGTGCGTTGTACGCATTGTTTTCAATGCGAGAGTGATAGGATTGCTCCTTTTGAGGCTAACCGATGTATAACGAAGTAATACGACTCTTAATCACCTATTTGTTTTCATATTTTGAGGAAATAACGAAACGAATAGCAAGTTTCCTCAAATGAAGACTTGTGTGCGTTGTACGCATAGTTTTCAATGCGAGAGTGATAGGATTGCTCCATTTGAGGCTAACCGATGTATAACGAAGTAATATGACTCTAATTCACCTATTTATTTGCAAATTTTGAGGAAACATCGAAACGAATAGCAAGTTTTCTCAATTGAAGACTTGTGTGCGTTGTACGCATTGTTTTCAATGCGAGAGTGATAGGATTGCTCCTTTAGAGGCTAATCGATGTATAACGAAGTAATATGACTCTTAATCACCTATTTGTTTTCATATTTTGAGGAAATAACGAAACGAATAGCAAGTTTCCCCAAATGAAGACTTGTGTGCGTTGTACGCATTGTTTTCAATGCGAGAGTGATAGGATTGCTCCTTTTGAGGCTAACCGATGTATAACGAAGTAATATGACTCTTAATCACCTATTTGTTCTCAAATTCTTAGGAAATAACGAAACGAATAGCAAGTTTCCTCAAATGAAGACTTGTGTGCGTTGTACGCATTGTTTTCAATGCGAGAGTGATAGGATTGCTCCTTTTGAGGCTAACCGATGTATAACGAAGTAATATGACTCTTAATCACCTATTTGTTTGCATATTTTGAGGAAATAACGAAACGAATAGCAAGTTTCCTCAAATGAAGACTTGTGTGCGTTGTACGCATTATTTTCAATGCGAGAGTGATAGGATTGCTCCATTTGAGGCTAACCGATGTATAACGAAGTAATATGACTCTAATTCACCTATTTCTTTGCAAATTTTGAGGAAACATCGAAACGAATAGCAAGTTTTCTCAATTGAAGACTTGTGTGCGTTGTACGCATTGTTTTCAATGCGAGAGTGATAGGATTGCTCCTTTTGAGGCTAACCGATGTATAACGAAGTAATATGACTCTTAATCACCTATTTGTTTTCATATTTTGAGGAAATAACGAAACGAATAGCAAGTTTCCCCAAATGAAGAGTTGTGTGCGTTGTACGCATTGTTTTCAATGCGAGAGTGATAGGATTGCTCCTTTTGAGGCTAACCGATGTATAACGAAGTAATATGACTCTTAATCACCTATTTGTTTTCATATTTTGAGGAAATAGCGAAACGAATAGCAAGTTTCCTCAAATGAAGACTTGTGTGCGTTGTACGCATTGTTTTCAATGCGAGAGTGATTGGATTGCTCCTTTTGAGGCTAACCGATGTATAACGAAGTAATATGACTCTTAATCACCTATTTGTTTTCATTTTTTGAGGAAATAACGAAACGAATAGTAAGTTTCCTCAAATGAAGACTTGTGTGCGTTGTACGCATTGTTTTCAATGCGAGAGTGATAGGATTGCTCCTTTAGAGGCTAACCGATGTATAACGAAGTAATATGACTCTTAATCACCTATTTGTTTTCATATTTTGAGGAAATAACGAAACGAATAGCAAGTTTCCCCAAATGAAGACTTGTGTGCGTTGTACGCATTGTTTTCAATGCGAGAGTGATAGGATTGCTCCATTTGAGGCTAACCGATGTATAACGAAGTAATATGACTCTTAATCACCTATTTGTTTTCATATTTTGAGGAAATAACGAAACGAATAGCAAGTTTCCTCAAATGAAGACTTGTGTGCGTTGTACGCATTGTTTTCAATGCGAGAGTGATAGGATTGCTCCATTTGAGGCTAACCGATGTATAACGAAGTAATATGACTCTTAATCACCTATTTGTTTTCATATTTTGAGGAAATAACGAAACGAATAGCAAGTTTCCTCAAATGAAGACTTGTGTGCGTTGTACGCATTGTTTTCAATGCGAGAGTGATAGGATTGCTCCATTTGAGGCTAACCGATGTATAACGAAGTAATATGACTCTAATTCACCTATTTCTTTGCAAATTTTGAGGAAACATCGAAACGAATAGCAAGTTTTCTCAATTGAAGACTTGTGTGCGTTGTACGCATTGTTTTCAATGCGAGAGTGATAGGATTGCTCCTTTTGAGGCTAACCGATGTATAACGAAGTAATATGACTCTTAATCACCTATTTGTTTTCATATTTTGAGGAAATAACGAAACGAATAGCAAGTTTTTCCTCAAATGAAGACTTGTGTGCGTTGTACGCATTGTTTTCAATGCGAGAGTGATAGGATTGCTCCTTTTGAGGCTAACCGATGTATAACGAAATAATATGACTCTTAATCACCTATTTGTTTTCATATTTTGAGGAAATAACGAAACGAATAGCAAGTTTCCTCAAATGAAGACTTGTGTGCGTTGTACGCATTGTTTTCAATGCGAGGGTGATAGGATTGCTCCTTTTGAGGCTAACCGATGTATAACGAAGTAATATGACTCTTAATCACCTATTTGTTTTCATATTTTGAGGAAATAACGAAACGAATAGCAAGTTTCCTCAAATGAAGACTTGTGTGCGTTGTACGCATTGTTTTCAATGCGAGAGTGATAGGATTGCTCCTTTTGAGGCTAACCGATGTATAACGAAGTAATATGACTCTTAATCACCTATTTGTTTTCATATTTTGAGGAAATAACGAAACGAATAGCAAGTTTCCTCAAATGAAGACTTGTGTGCGTTGTACGCATTGTTTTCAATGCGAGAGTGATAGGATTGCTCCATTTGAGGCTAACCGATGTATAACGAAGTAATATGACTCTAATTCACCTATTTCTTTGCAAATTTTGAGGAAACATCGAAACGAATAGCATGTTTTCTCAATTGAAGACTTGTGTGCGTTGTACGCATTGTTTTCAATGCGAGAGTGATAGGATTGCTCCTTTTGAGGCTAACCGATGTATAACGAAGTAATACGACTCTTAATCACCTATTTGTTTTCATATTTTGAGGAAATAACGAAACGAATAGCAAGTTTCCTCAAATGAAGACTTGTGTGCGTTGTACGCATAGTTTTCAATGCGAGAGTGATAGGATTGCTCCATTTGAGGCTAACCGATGTATAACGAAGTAATATGACTCTAATTCACCTATTTATTTGCAAATTTTGAGGAAACATCGAAACGAATAGCAAGTTTTCTCAATTGAAGACTTGTGTGCGTTGTACGCATTGTTTTCAATGCGAGAGTGATAGGATTGCTCCTTTAGAGGCTAATCGATGTATAACGAAGTAATATGACTCTTAATCACCTATTTGTTTTCATATTTTGAGGAAATAACGAAACGAATAGCAAGTTTCCCCAAATGAAGACTTGTGTGCGTTGTACGCATTGTTTTCAATGCGAGAGTGATAGGATTGCTCCTTTTGAGGCTAACCGATGTATAACGAAGTAATATGACTCTTAATCACCTATTTGTTCTCAAATTTTGAGGAAATAACGAAACGAATAGCAAGTTTCCTCAAATGAAGACTTGTGTGCGTTGTACGCATTGTTTTCAATGCGAGAGTGATAGGATTGCTCCTTTTGAGGCTAACCGATGTATAACGAAGTAATATGACTCTTAATCACCTATTTGTTTGCAAATTTTGAGGAAATAACGAAACGAATAGCAAGTTTCCTCAAATGAAGACTTGTGTGCGTTGTACGCATTATTTTCAATGCGAGAGTGATAGGATTGCTCCATTTGAGGCTAACCGATGTATAACGAAGTAATATGACTCTAATTCACCTATTTCTTTGCAAATTTTGAGGAAATATCGAAACGAATAGCAAGTTTTCTCAATTGAAGACTTGTGTGCGTTGTACGCATTGTTTTCAATGCGAGAGTGATAGGATTGCTCCTTTTGAGGCTAACCGATGTATAACGAAGTAATATGACTCTTAATCACCTATTTGTTTTCATATTTTGAGGAAATAACGAAACGAATAGCAAGTTTCCCCAAATGAAGAGTTGTGTGCGTTGTACGCATTGTTTTCAATGCGAGAGTGATAGGATTGCTCCTTTTGAGGCTAACCGATGTATAACGAAGTAATATGACTCTTAATCACCTATTTGTTTTCATATTTTGAGGAAATAACGAAACGAATAGCAAGTTTCCTCAAATGAAGACTTGTGTGCGTTGTACGCATTGTTTTCAATGCGAGAGTGATAGGATTGCTCCTTTTGAGGCTAACCGATGTATAACGAAGTAATATGACTCTTAATCACCTATTTGTTTGCAAATTTTGAGGAAATAACGAAACGAATAGCAAGTTTCCTCAAATGAAGACTTGTGTGCGTTGTACGCATTATTTTCAATGCGAGAGTGATAGGATTGCTCCATTTGAGGCTAACCGATGTATAACGAAGTAATATGACTCTAATTCACCTATTTCTTTGCAAATTTTGAGGAAATATCGAAACGAATAGCAAGTTTCCTCAAGTGAAGACTTGTGTGCGTTGTACGCATTGTTTTCAATGCGAGAGTGATAGGATTGCTCCTTTTGAGGCTAACCGATGTATAACGAAGTAATATGACTCTTAATCACCTATTTGTTTTCATATTTTGAGGAAATAACGAAACGAATAGCAAGTTTTTCCTCAAATGAAGACTTGTGTGCGTTGTACGCATTGTTTTCAATGCGAGAGTGATAGGATTGCTCCTTTTGAGGCTAACCGATGTATAACGAAATAATATGACTCTTAATCACCTATTTGTTTGCATATTTTGAGGAAATAACGAAACGAATAGCAAGTTTCCTCAAATGAAGACTTGTGTGCGTTGTACGCATTGTTTTCAATGCGAGAGTGATAGGATTGCTCCTTTTGAGGCTAACCGATGTATAACGAAGTAATATGACTCTTAATCACCTATTTGTTTTCATATTTTGAGGAAATAACGAAACGAATAGCAAGTTTCCTCAAATGAAGACTTGTGTGCGTTGTACGCATTGTTTTCAATGCGAGAGTGATAGGATTGCTCCTTTTGAGGCTAACCGATGTATAACGAAGTAATATGACTCTTAATCACCTATTTGTTTTCATATTTTGAGGAAATAACGAAACGAATAGCAAGTTTCCTCAAATGAAGACTTGTGTGCGTTGTACGCATTGTTTTCAATGCGAGAGTGATAGGATTGCTCCATTTGAGGCTAACCGATGTATAACGAAGTAATATGACTCTAATTCACCTATTTCTTTGCAAATTTTGAGGAAACATCGAAACGAATAGCAAGTTTTCTCAATTGAAGACTTGTGTGCGTTGTACGCATTGTTTTCAATGCGAGAGTGATAGGATTGCTCCTTTTGAGGCTAACCGATGTATAACGAAGTAATACGACTCTTAATCACCTATTTGTTTTCATATTTTGAGGAAATAACGAAACGAACAGCAAGTTTCCTCAAATGAAGACTTGTGTGCGTTGTACGCATAGTTTTCAATGCGAGAGTGATAGGATTGCTCCATTTGAGGCTAACCGATGTATAACGAAGTAATATGACTCTAATTCACCTATTTCTTTGCAAATTTTGAGGAAACATCGAAACGAATAGCAAGTTTTCTCAATTGAAGACTTGTGTGCGTTGTACGCATTGTTTTCAATGCGAGAGTGATAGGATTGCTCCTTTAAAGGCTAACCGATGTATAACGAAGTAATATGACTCTTAATCACCTATTTGTTTTCATATTTTGAGGAAATAACGAAACGAATAGCAAGTTTCCCCAAATGAAGACTTGTGTGCGTTGTACGCATTGTTTTCAATGCGAGAGTGATAGGATTGCTCCATTTGAGGCTAACCGATGTATAACGAAGTAATATGACTCTAATTCACCTATTTCTTTGCAAATTTTGAGGAAACATCGAAACGAATAGCATGTTTTCTCAATTGAAGACTTGTGTGCGTTGTACGCATTGTTTTCAATGCGAGAGTGATAGGATTGCTCCTTTTGAGGCTAACCGATGTATAACGAAGTAATACGACTCTTAATCACCTATTTGTTTTCATATTTTGAGGAAATAACGAAACGAATAGCAAGTTTCCTCAAATGAAGACTTGTGTGCGTTGTACGCATAGTTTTCAATGCGAGAGTGATAGGATTGCTCCATTTGAGGCTAACCGATGTATAACGAAGTAATATGACTCTAATTCAACTATTTATTTGCAAATTTTGAGGAAACATCGAAACGAATAGCAAGTTTTCTCAATTGAAGACTTGTGTGCGTTGTACGCATTGTTTTCAATGCGAGAGTGATAGGATTGCTCCTTTAGAGGCTAACCGATGTATAACGAAGTAATATGACTCTTAATCACCTATTTGTTTTCATATTTTGAGGAAATAACGAAACGAATAGCAAGTTTCCCCAAATGAAGACTTGTGTGCGTTGTACGCATTGTTTTCAAAGCGAGAGTGATAGGATTGCTCCTTTTGAGGCTAACCGATGTATAACGAAGTAATATGACTCTTAATCACCTATTTGTTTTCATATTTTGAGGAAATAACGAAACGAATAGCAAGTTTCCTCAAATGAAGACTTGTGTGCGTTGTACGCATTGTTTTCAATGCGAGAGTGATAGGATTGCTCCTTTTGAGGCTAACCGATGTATAACGAAGTAATATGACTCTTAATCACCTATTTGTTTTCATATTTTGAGGAAATAACGAAACGAATAGCAAGTTTCCTCAAATGAAGACTTGTGTGCGTTGTACGCATTGTTTTCAATGCGAGAGTGATAGGATTGCTCCATTTGAGGCTAACCGATGTATAACGAAGTAATATGACTCTAATTCACCTATTTCTTTGCAAATTTTGAGGAAACATCGAAACGAATAGCAAGTTTTCTCAATTGAAGACTTGTGTGCGTTGTACGCATTGTTTTCAATGCGAGAGTGATAGGATTGCTCCTTTTGAGGCTAACCGATGTATAACGAAGTAATATGACTCTTAATCACCTATTTGTTTTCATATTTTGAGGAAATAACGAAACGAATAGCAAGTTTTTCCTCAAATGAAGACTTGTGTGCGTTGTACGCATTGTTTTCAATGCGAGAGTGATAGGATTGCTCCTTTTGAGGCTAACCGATGTATAACGAAATAATATGACTCTTAATCACCTATTTGTTTTCATATTTTGAGGAAATAACGAAACGAATAGCAAGTTTCCTCAAATGAAGACTTGTGTGCGTTGTACGCATTGTTTTCAATGCGAGAGTGATAGGATTGCTCCTTTTGAGGCTAACCGATGTATAACGAAGTAATATGACTCTTAATCACCTATTTGTTTTCATATTTTGAGGAAATAACGAAACGAATAGCAAGTTTCCTCAAATGAAGACTTGTGTGCGTTGTACGCATTGTTTTCAATGCGAGAGTGATAGGATTGCTCCTTTTGAGGCTAACCGATGTATAACGAAGTAATATGACTCTTAATCACCTATTTGTTTTCATATTTTGAGGAAATAACGAAACGAATAGCAAGTTTCCTCAAATGAAGACTTGTGTGCGTTGTACGCATTGTTTTCAATGCGATAGTGATAGGATTGCTCCATTTGAGGCTAACCGATGTATAACGAAGTAATATGACTCTAATTCACCTATTTCTTTGCAAATTTTGAGGAAACATCGAAACGAATAGCAAGTTTTCTCAATTGAAGACTTGTGTGCGTTGTACGCATTGTTTTCAATGCGAGAGTGATAGGATTGCTCCTTTTGAGGCTAACCGATGTATAACGAAGTAATACGACTCTTAATCACCTATTTGTTTTCATATTTTGAGGAAATAACGAAACGAATAGCAAGTTTCCTCAAATGAAGACTTGTGTGCGTTGTACGCATAGTTTTCAATGCGAGAGTGATAGGATTGCTCCATTTGAGGCTAACCGATGTATAACGAAGTAATATGACTCTAATTCACCTATTTATTTGCAAATTTTGAGGAAACATCGAAACGAATAGCAAGTTTTCTCAATTGAAGACTTGTGTGCGTTGTACGCATTGTTTTCAATGCGAGAGTGATAGGATTTCTCCTTTAGAGGCTAACCGATGTATAACGAAGTAATATGACTCTTAATCACCTATTTGTTTTCATATTTTGAGGAAATAACGAAACGAATAGCAAGTTTCCCCAAATGAAGACTTGTGTGCGTTGTACGCATTGTTTTCAATGCGAGAGTGATAGGATTGCTCCTTTTGAGGCTAACCGATGTATAACGAAGTAATATGACTCTTAATCACCTATTTGTTTTCATATTTTGAGGAAATAACGAAACGAATAGCAAGTTTCCTCAAATGAAGACTTGTGTGCGTTGTACGCATTGTTTTCAATGCGAGAGTGATAGGATTGCTCCTTTTGAGGCTAACCGATGTATAACGAAGTAATATGACTCTTAATCACCTATTTGTTTGCAAATTTTGAGGAAATAACGAAACGAATAGCAAGTTTCCTCAAATGAAGACTTGTGTGCGTTGTACGCATTATTTTCAATGCGAGAGTGATAGGATTGCTCCATTTGAGGCTAACCGATGTATAACGAAGTAATATGACTCTAATTCACCTATTTCTTTGCAAATTTTGAGGAAATATCGAAACGAATAGCAAGTTTTCTCAAGTGAAGACTTGTGTGCGTTGTACGCATTGTTTTCAATGCGAGAGTGATAGGATTGCTCCTTTTGAGGCTAACCGATGTATAACGAAGTAATATGACTCTTAATCACCTATTTGTTTTCATATTTTGAGGAAATAACGAAACGAATAGCAAGTTTCCCCAAATGAAGAGTTGTGTGCGTTGTACGCATTGTTTTCAATGCGAGAGTGATAGGATTGCTCCTTTTGAGGCTAACCGATGTATAACGAAGTAATATGACTCTTAATCACCTATTTGTTTTCATATTTTGAGGAAATAACGAAACGAATAGCAAGTTTCCTCAAATGAAGACTTGTGTGCGTTGTACGCATTGTTTTCAATGCGAGAGTGATAGGATTGCTCCTTTTGAGGCTAACCGATGTATAACGAAGTAATATGACTCTTAATCACCTATTTGTTTGCAAATTTTGAGGAAATAACGAAACGAATAGCAAGTTTCCTCAAATGAAGACTTGTGTGCGTTGTACGCATTATTTTCAATGCGAGAGTGATAGGATTGCTCCATTTGAGGCTAACCGATGTATAACGAAGTAATATGACTCTAATTCACCTATTTCTTTGCAAATTTTGAGGAAACATCGAAACGAATAGCAAGTTTTCTCAATTGAAGACTTGTGTGCGTTGTACGCATTGTTTTCAATGCGAGAGTGATAGGATTGCTCCTTTTGAGGCTAACGGATGTATAACGAAGTAATATGACTCTTAATCACCTATTTGTTTTCATATTTTGAGGAAATAACGAAACGAATAGCAAGTTTTTCCTCAAATGAAGACTTGTGTGCGTTGTACGCATTGTTTTCAATGCGAGAGTGATAGGATTGCTCCTTTTGAGGCTAACCGATGTATAACGAAATAATATGACTCTTAATCACCTATTTGTTTTCATATTTTGAGGAAATAACGAAACGAATAGCAAGTTTCCTCAAATGAAGACTTGTGTGCGTTGTACGCATTGTTTTCAATGCGAGAGTGATAGGATTGCTCCTTTTGAGGCTAACCGATGTATAACGAAGTAATATGACTCTTAATCACCTATTTGTTTTCATATTTTGAGGAAATAACGAAACGAATAGCAAGTTTCCTCAAATGAAGACTTGTGTGCGTTGTACGCATTGTTTTCAATGCGAGAGTGATAGGATTGCTCCTTTTGAGGCTAACCGATGTATAACGAAGTAATATGACTCTTAATCACCTATTTGTTTTCATATTTTGAGGAAATAACGAAACGAATAGCAAGTTTCCTCAAATGAAGACTTGTGTGCGTTGTACGCATTGTTTTCAATGCGAGAGTGATAGGATTGCTCCATTTGAGGCTAACCGATGTATAACGAAGTAATATGACTCTAATTCACCTATTTCTTTGCAAATTTTGAGGAAACATCGAAACGAATAGCAAGTTTTCTCAATTGAAGACTTGTGTGCGTTGTACGCATTGTTTTCAATGCGAGAGTGATAGGATTGCTCCTTTTGAGGCTAACCGATGTATAACGAAGTAATACGACTCTTAATCACCTATTTGTTTTCATATTTTGAGGAAATAACGAAACGAATAGCAAGTTTCCTCAAATGAAGACTTGTGTGCGTTGTACGCATAGTTTTCAATGCGAGAGTGATAGGATTGCTCCATTTGAGGCTAACCGATGTATAACGAAGTAATATGACTCTAATTCACCTATTTATTTGCAAATTTTGAGGAAACATCGAAACGAATAGCAAGTTTTCTCAATTGAAGACTTGTGTGCGTTGTACGCATTGTTTTCAATGCGAGAGTGATAGGATTGCTCCTTTAAAGGCTAACCGATGTATAACGAAGTAATATGACTCTTAATCACCTATTTGTTTTCATATTTTGAGGAAATAACGAAACGAATAGCAAGTTTCCCCAAATGAAGACTTGTGTGCGTTGTACGCATTGTTTTCAATGCGAGAGTGATAGGATTGCTCCTTTTGAGGCTAACCGATGTATAACGAAGTAATATGACTCTTAATCACCTATTTGTTTTCATATTTTGAGGAAATAACGAAACGAATAGCAAGTTTCCTCAAATGAAGACTTGTGTGCGTTGTACGCATTGTTTTCAATGCGAGAGTGATAGGATTGCTCCATTTGAGGCTAACCGATGTATAACGAAGTAATATGACTCTAATTCACCTATTTCTTTGCAAATTTTGAGGAAACATCGAAACGAATAGCAAGTTTTCTCAATTGAAGACTTGTGTGCGTTGTACGCATTGTTTTCAATGCGAGAGTGATAGGATTGCTCCTTTTGAGGCTAACCGATGTATAACGAAGTAATACGACTCTTAATCACCTATTTGTTTTCATATTTTGAGGAAATAACGAAACGAATAGCAAGTTTCCTCAAATGAAGACTTGTGTGCGTTGTACGCATAGTTTTCAATGCGAGAGTGATAGGATTTGTAATATTCCGAACTTCCGAGAGAGTTGTAATCCGACTTTATGTGAATAAATAAAGCTTGAATTACATCTTATATGTGTTATGGAATCTTCGTTATTGCTTATTTATGTGTTTCGATTCAAGTAGACAGCCTTAGCACGAAAAAGGAACATAAAAGTTTTTTTCTTCAAAAATCTGAAAAGAAGATAAAACCTAAACCCTAAACCCTAGGGTCTAAACCCTAGGAATTCTAACCTAAGCTCCCGAGCGAAACGTGTACGTCAGAATGACATTCTGTTTCAAGATTCAACCTTCCCACAATTTGAAAACACGTAACAGTCAATAATAGTTTTTCTCGAAAAACGTGTAAAAGCACTATTCACGAGGTGACGTTTTTCATTCGTTTGACTGTTTCTTTCATCTGTAGGACTTCTTACATTTCACAACATAGTGATAATATGAGGTTTAGATGTCAGGGAATCAATAAAATTTTCTTGGGAAAAAGACGAAAAAGACACGATTTACGAGAAAACGTTTGTCGTCTTTTTGAACGTTCTTTTCAACGTTTGGACTTTTTCCATTTCACGATATAGCATTTATACGGGGAATAGATACCAGGGAGCCACTGATATTTTTCCCAAAATAAAACGTAAAACGCTCTTCAAACGAAAACGCTTTCTATTTTTGAACGTTCCGTTGAAGAATATTGTGTTTGTATTAGACCACCGATGCTTAATATGCAATAAAAGTTTATGTAAAGAAAACCTAATTTTAGGGTTTGAGAAAACCTAACCCTAAGGGTTGAACCCTAAGGGTTAGAAACCCTAGAGAGCACTATTCATAAATACGAAAAGAATACGAAAATTATACGAAAATAATACGAAAATAATACGATAATAATACGAAAATTATACGGTATAAATACGAAAAAGTCAAATGTGAATAGTAAAAGTCAACTATACTAATTAGTATACTAATCAAGATTAAGGCTAAACTAAGTAAGTTTGATTAGTTAAAATGATTCACTAATCAACCAATCACATGTTAGCTTAATTAAGGACTAAACTAACCTTGACCAATCATGGTTAAGCAAAGAAAAACAAGTTAGATTAACTAAACTAGATAAAGAAACACTAGTTACACTAACTAATTATCAACTAAATCCATGTAAAATTAAGTTAACCAATCAAAATCCAAGCTAGCTATCCATGTGATTAGTTTTTGACCAATGAGCACAAAGTAAAGCAAGATGGAATCTAGGCCATTGGATCAAAATGTCCAGCCATTTTGTGCTTTTAATGAGGTGTCCTAAGTTCTTAAATATGTGTCCAAGTCCCTATGTAAACTAATAATAACTTCAAGGACTAAAAGTGTAATTAAAGAAACTTGACTTTTCCTATAAATAGCAAGCTTAGTTCACTTGATTCACCATTCATTTTCAAAGCTCAAAAATCAAGTATCAAAGCTATACATATATTGAGAGAGAGTTCTAGTGAGTTACTATCTTGGATATTGCAAAGAAATAGTTAAAGCTTGCAAACACCAAAGGTACAATCTCTTATAGTTTTTATGTTAGTTTTTTCTTTCGTCTTAAATTTTCAAAAGCTCAAGAACGCGAGTCGTAGCCATGTACGATTGTCGTTCTCCGTGTTCTTCACGTGTTCTTGAGCCTTTCTACATTTTGTAGTAGTTATAATGTCGAAATTCAATTCATAGTTTAAAGCTTAATGAACATACGTAGTGGTCATGTACGGTTCATCCGTTCTCCGCGTTTGCGTATGTTCTTGAGCATTTTTATAAATTGTTTTAATCAATTATGTAAGCCGTTATAATGACCAATTTTTGTCAACTATAAAGTGTTATAATCACTTATGTAAGCAGTTATAATGCTCA
The DNA here is from genome assembly GCA_947179155.2 of Hedera helix. Lineage (NCBI taxonomy): Eukaryota > Viridiplantae > Streptophyta > Magnoliopsida > Apiales > Araliaceae > Hedera > Hedera helix. The sequence continues at coordinate 11,530,184 of OX359275.1, read as the reverse complement.
AATTATTTCATGTACGAAAACCAAAAGCTCAAGAACATAGTCGTTACCATGTACGGTTTAACCGTTCTTCGTGTTCTTCGTATGTTCTTGAGCAAAAGTCATGAATCTTTCTATGAGAAGGTTTGTGATTTGTTATTTTTATGTTATAAAGTGATATTGAGTCTTACAACATGATTTCATAAAGAGTTAAAGCAAGCGGTACCATGTTTCACATGGTTAACCCTAAAAATATTGTTCAATGTAAGCATACTGACCTTTTTGCTAAAATTACGAAATTTTAAAGTCAGAATCTGCCTTAGTAACCTAAATGAAAGTTGTAGATCATGAAATTCTAAGAAATTTAGACTCAAAAATCACTTTAAAATGTTTCCGGATGACAAAGTTATGGCAATTACCGGAAAGGATGTCAAAGCTGAAAATTTTAAGGGGCTTGCGGGTGGAAGCCCTAAATTTTGAGTTTTTGAGTTAGCCAAGTTTTCTAAAAATTCTACCAATGCAAATAGTCTAGTTTAGTGATAAAAACACGTATAGAACGAAAAAATTCGATAAACTAACATTCGGTACACGAAACCCTTTGTATAGGCGCTTTAAACGATTACCGGGAAACCCTAAATTGTTCTAAAGGCAAGTTTTCTATCCTTAAACTTTGTTTACTTGCTTTCTATGTGATTTATACATTTTGTGTATGCAACGTGTTATAAATCTTTGATACGAGAGTTATTGCTTCTTGTTTCGGCATAACTTGCAAAATGAAATGATTATTCGTGATAAATTCGAATCATGCTTTATTATATCAAACCAAGTCGTCTTGGGGCGATCCTGACATGTGAAGTAAACTGAGATGAACAAATATGTATTACTGTTCTTGATCTGTCCAGTGTATTATATGTTATGCATAACATAGGATGTCGTTAGGTTGATCCCCTTTCTATATCCACTGTAAAAGGTTCTAAGTCGAAAGACAAAGAACAGTTCAAGGCCTAACCACCACTCAGTCTTGCTATGTTAAAACATTTGTAAATATCAATTGTTATTCCATGAGTCCTTACAATCCTTATCGGTGTGAGTTCACTTATATGTTATGTGTTTAAGACTTGCTGAGCATTTTAGCTCACCCTTGCATATAAACCTAATGTGCAGACAAACCCGAGAGCTCCGGCTCGAAGAAGAAAGGAAAGAAGAAATACGTAGACTAGTTTACTGCTTTCCTTAACTGTTCTTAACTGTAGTCATAATGACATTTTGTAATAAGAACAAGTTCAACACATGTAACCGAATATTATATAAATATTATCAAGTTTTATCACATTCTCTTGTTACGTCTTTACTTTGATTAAACTTAGAATTGTTAAAACTTAACATAGTATTAATAATGATCTATTTATCTGGATGAGGATCGGTAAATAACTTGTGAGTGCTGTACATCCGAGACAGAACTAAGCGATGTTGACTAGTCAAATCCATCGTTAAGGTTCCTCGGACCCAGGTATAACTCGTTATTACTATTCTGAATGTCGGATAAGTAGGATTATTAATATGAAGAGATATCACTATAAACAAATATGTTTCGAATGAGGGTTTTAACTATTTGGGTAATGTTCTGTACGGAAAGAGAATTTTGCACCGGACAAAGATACAACCATTTGTCACGGATAAAGATGCAAACATTTATCACGGGTGAAGATGCAAACATTCACCGCGAGATTCTCTGTTCCCAAGAGCCATCCTAATGATTTAATGCCGTGGATGTTGAAACATGTAAAGTTATAGAATATCTAAATATTAAGGATAAAAAGGTTATGTTTGAGTATTAAGTCTCTTGTATCAATTATAAGGACTTGATATAAAATAATGAAAGATCTTTGGGAATTAGGATGAGAACTTTGTTTGAGAATAAAGGAAATCATCTATAAACCTATTGATTTAGCATTTGTAGTGAGCACCAAGTCATCTATAGTAAGTATAGTGATTTGGGGGCGTCACAGGATTGGCCCTTTTCAAGCTAACCGATGTATAACGAAGTAATATGACTCTAATTCACCTATTTATTTGCAAATTTTGAGGAAACATCGAAACGAATAGCAAGTTTTCTCAATTGAAGACTTGTGTGCGTTGTACGCATTGTTTTCAATGCGAGAGTGATAGGATTGCTCCTTTAGAGGCTAACCGATGTATAACGAAGTAATATGACTCTTAATCACCTATTTGTTTTCATATTTTGAGGAAATAACGAAACGAATAGCAAGTTTCCCCAAATGAAGACTTGTGTGCGTTGTACGCATTGTTTTCAATGCGAGAGTGATAGGATTGCTCCTTTTGAGGCTAACCGATGTATAACGAAGTAATATGACTCTTAATCACCTATTTGTTTTCATATTTTGAGGAAATAACGAAACGAATAGCAAGTTTCCTCAAATGAAGACTTGTGTGCGTTGTACGCATTGTTTTCAATGCGAGAGTGATAGGATTGCTCCTTTTGAGGCTAACCGATGTATAACGAAGTAATATGACTCTTAATCACCTATTTGTTTTCATATTTTGAGGAAATAACGAAACGAATAGCAAGTTTCCTCAAATGAAGACTTGTGTGCGTTGTACGCATTGTTTTCAATGCGAGAGTGATAGGATTGCTCCATTTGAGGCTAACCGATGTATAACGAAGTAATATGACTCTAATTCACCTATTTCTTTGCAAATTTTGAGGAAACATCGAAACGAATAGCAAGTTTTCTCAATTGAAGACTTGTGTGCGTTGTACGCATTGTTTTCAATGCGAGAGTGATAGGATTGCTCCTTTTGAGGCTAACCGATGTATAACGAAGTAATATGACTCTTAATCACCTATTTGTTTTCATATTTTGAGGAAATAACGAAACGAATAGCAAGTTTTTCCTCAAATGAAGACTTGTGTGCGTTGTACGCATTGTTTTCAATGCGAGAGTGATAGGATTGCTCCTTTTGAGGCTAACCGATGTATAACGAAGTAATATGACTCTTAATCACCTATTTGTTTTCATATTTTGAGGAAATAACGAAACGAATAGCAAGTTTCCTCAAATGAAGACTTGTGTGCGTTGTACGCATTGTTTTCAATGCGAGAGTGATAGGATTGCTCCATTTTGAGGCTAACCGATGTATAACGAAGTAATATGACTCTAATTCACCTATTTCTTTGCAAATTTTGAGGAAACATCGAAACGAATAGCAAGTTTTCTCAATTGAAGACTTGTGTGCGTTGTACGCATTGTTTTCAATGCGAGAGTGATAGGATTGCTCCTTTTGAGGCTAACCGATGTATAACGAAGTAATATGACTCTTAATCACCTATTTGTTTTCATATTTTGAGGAAATAACGAAACGAATAGCAAGTTTCCTCAAATGAAGACTTGTGTGCGTTGTACGCATTGTTTTAAATGCGAGAGTGATAGGATTGCTCCATTTGAGGCTAACCGATGTATAACGAAGTAATATGACTCTAATTCACCTATTTCTTTGCAAATTTTGAGGAAACATCGAAACGAATAGCAAGTTTTCTCAATTGAAGACTTGTGTGCGTTGTACGCATTGTTTTCAATGCGAGAGTGATAGGATTGCTCCTTTTGAGGCTAACCGATGTATAACGAAGTAATATGACTCTTAATCACCTATTTGTTTTCATATTTTGAGGAAACATCGAAACGAATAGCAAGTTTTCTCAATTGAAGACTTGTGTGCGTTGTACGCATTGTTTTCAATGCGAGAGTGATAGGATTGCTCCTTTTGAGGCTAACCGATGTATAACGAAGTAATATGACTCTTAATCACCTATTTGTTTTCATATTTTGAGGAAATAACGAAACGAATAGCAAGTTTCCTCAAATGAAGACTTGTGTGCGTTGTACGCATTGTTTTCAATGCGAGAGTGATAGGATTGCTCCATTTGAGGCTAACCGATGTATAACGAAGTAATATGACTCTAATTCACCTATTTCTTTGCAAATTTTGAGGAAACATCGAAACGAATAGCAAGTTTTCTCAATTGAAGACTTGTGTGCGTTGTACGCATTGTTTTCAATGCGAGAGTGATAGGATTGCTCCTTTTGAGGCTAACCGATGTATAACGAAGTAATATGACTCTTAATCACCTATTTGTTTTCATATTTTGAGGAAATAACGAAACGAATAGCAAGTTTTTCCTCAAATGAAGACTTGTGTGCGTTGTACGCATTGTTTTCAATGCGAGAGTGATAGGATTGCTCCTTTTGAGGCTAACCGATGTATAACGAAGTAATATGACTCTTAATCACCTATTTGTTTTCATATTTTGAGGAAATAACGAAACGAATATCAAGTTTCCCCAAATGAAGACTTGTGTGCGTTGTACGCATTGTTTTCAATGCGAGAGTGATAGGATTGCTCCATTTTGAGGCTAACCGATGTATAACGAAGTAATATGACTCTAATTCACCTATTTCTTTGCAAATTTTGAGGAAACATCGAAACGAATAGCAAGTTTTCTCAATTGAAGACTTGTGTGCGTTGTACGCATTGTTTTCAATGCGAGAGTGATAGGATTGCTCCTTTTGAGGCTAACCGATGTATAACGAAGTAATATGACTCTTAATCACCTATTTGTTTTCATATTTTGAGGAAATAACGAAACGAATAGCAAGTTTCCTCAAATGAAGACTTGTGTGCGTTGTACGCATTGTTTTAAATGCGAGAGTGATAGGATTGCTCCATTTGAGGCTAACCGATGTATAACGAAGTAATATGACTCTAATTCACCTATTTCTTTGCAAATTTTGAGAAAATATCGAAACGAATAGCAAGTTTTCTCAATTGAAGACTTGTGTGCGTTGTACGCATTGTTTTCAATGCGAGAGTGATAGGATTGCTCCTTTTGAGGCTAACCGATGTATAACGAAGTAATATGACTCTTAATCACCTATTTGTTTTCATATTTTGAGGAAACATCGAAACGAATAGCAAGTTTTCTCAATTGAAGACTTGTGTGCGTTGTACGCATTGTTTTCAATGCGAGAGTGATAGGATTGCTCCTTTTGAGGCTAACCGATGTATAACGAAGTAATATGACTCTTAATCACCTATTTGTTTTCATATTTTGAGGAAATAACGAAACGAATAGCAAGTTTCCTCAAATGAAGACTTGTGTGCGTTGTACGCATTGTTTTCAATGCGAGAGTGATAGGATTGCTCCATTTGAGGCTAACCGATGTATAACGAAGTAATATGACTCTAATTCACCTATTTCTTTGCAAATTTTGAGGAAACATCGAAACGAATAGCAAGTTTTCTCAATTGAAGACTTGTGTGCGTTGTACGCATTGTTTTCAATGCGAGAGTGATAGGATTGCTCCTTTTGAGGCTAACCGATGTATAACGAAGTAATATGACTCTTAATCACCTATTTGTTTGCATATTTTGAGGAAATATCGAAACGAATAGTTTTTCCTCAAGTGAACACTTGTGTGCGTTGTACGCATTGTTTTCAATGCGAGAGTGATAGGATTGCTCCTTTTGAGGCTAACCGATGTATAACGAAGTAATATGACTCTTAATCACCTATTTGTTTTCATATTTTGAGGAAATAACGAAACGAATAGCAAGTTTCCTCAAATGAAGACTTGTGTGCGTTGTACGCATTGTTTTCAATGCGAGAGTGATAGGATTGCTCCATTTTGAGGCTAACCGATGTATAACGAAGTAATATGACTCTAATTCACCTATTTCTTTGCAAATTTTGAGGAAACATCGAAACGAATAGCAAGTTTTCTCAATTGAAGACTTGTGTGCGTTGTACGCATTGTTTTCAATGCGAGAGTGATAGGATTGCTCCTTTTGAGGCTAACCGATGTATAACGAAGTAATATGACTCTTAATCACCTATTTGTTTTCATATTTTGAGGAAATAACGAAACGAATAGCAAGTTTCCTCAAATGAAGACTTCTGTGCGTTGTACGCATTGTTTTCAATGCGAGAGTGATAGGATTGCTCCATTTGAGGCTAACCGATGTATAACGAAGTAATATGACTCTAATTCACCTATTTCTTTGCAAATTTTGAGGAAACATCGAAACGAATAGCAAGTTTTCTCAATTGAAGACTTGTGTGCGTTGTACGCATTGTTTTCAATGCGAGAGTGATAGGATTGCTCCTTTTGAGGCTAACCGATGTATAACGAAGTAATATGACTCTTAATCACCTATTTGTTTTCATATTTTGAGGAAACATCGAAACGAATAGCAAGTTTTCTCAATTGAAGACTTGTGTGCGTTGTACGCATTGTTTTCAATGCGAGAGTGATAGGATTGCTCCTTTTGAGGCTAACCGATGTATAACGAAGTAATATGACTCTTAATCACCTATTTGTTTTCATATTTTGAGGAAATAACGAAACGAATAGCAAGTTTCCTCAAATGAAGACTTGTGTGCGTTGTACGCATTGTTTTCAATGCGAGAGTGATAGGATTGCTCCATTTGAGGCTAACCGATGTATAACGAAGTAATATGACTCTAATTCACCTATTTCTTTGCAAATTTTGAGGAAACATCGAAACGAATAGCAAGTTTTCTCAATTGAAGACTTGTGTGCATTGTACGCATTGTTTTCAATGCGAGAGTGATAGGATTGCTCCTTTTGAGGCTAACCGATGTATAACGAAGTAATATGACTCTTAATCACCTATTTGTTTTCATATTTTGAGGAAATAACGAAACGAATAGCAAGTTTCCTCAAATGAAGACTTGTGTGCGTTGTACGCATTGTTTTCAATGCGAGAGTGATAGGATTGCTCCTTTTGAGGCTAACCGATGTATAACGAAGTAATATGACTCTTAATCACCTATTTGTTTTCATATTTTGAGGAAATAACGAAACGAATAGCAAGTTTCCTCAAATGAAGACTTGTGTGCGTTGTACGCATTGTTTTCAATGCGAGAGTGATAGGATTGCTCCATTTGAGGCTAACCGATGTATAACGAAGTAATATGACTCTAATTCACCTATTTCTTTGCAAATTTTGAGGAAACATCGAAACGAATAGCAAGTTTTCTCAATTGAAGACTTGTGTGCGTTGTACGCATTGTTTTCAATGCGAGAGTGATAGGATTGCTCCATTTGAGGCTAACCGATGTATAACGAAGTAATATGACTCTTAATCACCTATTTGTTTTCATATTTTGAGATAATAACGAAACGAATAGCAAGTTTCCTCAAATGAAGACTTGTGTGCGTTGTACGCATTGTTTTCAATGCGAGAATGATAGGATTGCTCCTTTTGAGGCTAACCGATGTATAACGAAGTAATATGACTCTTAATCACCTATTTGTTTTCATATTTTGAGGAAATAACGAAACGAATAGCAAGTTTCCTCAAATGAAGACTTGTGTGCGTTGTACGCATTGTTTTCAATGCGAGAGTGATAGGATTGCTCCATTTGAGGCTAACCGATGTATAACGAAGTAATATGACTCTAATTCACCTATTTCTTTGCAAATTTTGAGGAAACATCGAAACGAATAGCAAGTTTTCTCAATTGAAGACTTGTGTGCATTGTACGCATTGTTTTCAATGCGAGAGTGATAGGATTGCTCCTTTTGAGGCTAACCGATGTATAACGAAGTAATATGACTCTTAATCACCTATTTGTTTTCATATTTTGAGGAAATAACGAAACGAATAGCAAGTTTCCTCAAATGAAGACTTGTGTGCGTTGTACGCATTGTTTTCAATGCGAGAGTAATAGGATTGCTCCTTTTGAGGCTAACCGATGTATAACGAAGTAATATGACTCTTAATCACCTATTTGTTTTCATATTTTGAGGAAACATCGAAACGAATAGCAAGTTTTCTCAATTGAAGACTTGTGTGCGTTGTACGCATTGTTTTCAATGCGAGAGTGATAGGATTGCTCCTTTTGAGGCTAACCGATGTATAACGAAGTAATATGACTCTTAATCACCTATTTGTTTTCATATTTTGAGGAAATAACGAAACGAATAGCAAGTTTCCTCAAATGAAGACTTGTGTGCGTTGTACGCATTGTTTTCAATGCGAGAGTGATAGGATTGCTCCATTTGAGGCTAACCGATGTATAACGAAGTAATATGACTCTAATTCACCTATTTCTTTGCAAATTTTGAGGAAACATCGAAACGAATAGCAAGTTTCCTCAATTGAAGACTTGTGTGCGTTGTACGCATTGTTTTCAATGCGAGAGTGATAGGATTGCTCCTTTTGAGGCTAACCGATGTATAACGAAGTAATATGACTCTTAATCACCTATTTGTTTTCATATTTTGAGGAAACATCGAAACGAATAGCAAGTTTTCTCAATTGAAGACTTGTGTGCGTTGTACGCATTGTTTTCAATGCGAGAGTGATAGGATTGCTCCTTTTGAGGCTAACCGATGTATAACGAAGTAATATGACTCTTAATCACCTATTTGTTTTCATATTTTGAGGAAATAACGAAACGAATAGCAAGTTTCCTCAAATGAAGACTTGTGTGCGTTGTACGCATTGTTTTCAATGCGAGAGTGATAGGATTGCTCCATTTGAGGCTAACCGATGTATAACGAAGTAATATGACTCTAATTCACCTATTTCTTTGCAAATTTTGAGGAAACATCGAAACGAATAGCAAGTTTTCTCAATTGAAGACTTGTGTGCATTGTACGCATTGTTTTCAATGCGAGAGTGATAGGATTGCTCCTTTTGAGGCTAACCGATGTATAACGAAGTAATATGACTCTTAATCACCTATTTGTTTTCATATTTTGAGGAAATAACGAAACGAATAGCAAGTTTCCTCAAATGAAGACTTGTGTGCGTTGTACGCATTGTTTTCAATGCGAGAGTAATAGGATTGCTCCTTTTGAGGCTAACCGATGTATAACGAAGTAATATGACTCTTAATCACCTATTTGTTTTCATATTTTGAGGAAACATCGAAACGAATAGCAAGTTTTCTCAATTGAAGACTTGTGTGCGTTGTACGCATTGTTTTCAATGCGAGAGTGATAGGATTGCTCCTTTTGAGGCTAACCGATGTATAACGAAGTAATATGACTCTTAATCACCTATTTGTTTTCATATTTTGAGGAAATAACGAAACGAATAGCAAGTTTCCTCAAATGAAGACTTGTGTGCGTTGTACGCATTGTTTTCAATGCGAGAGTGATAGGATTGCTCCATTTGAGGCTAACCGATGTATAACGAAGTAATATGACTCTAATTCACCTATTTCTTTGCAAATTTTGAGGAAACATCGAAACGAATAGCAAGTTTCCTCAATTGAAGACTTGTGTGCGTTGTACGCATTGTTTTCAATGCGAGAGTGATAGGATTGCTCCTTTTGAGGCTAACCGATGTATAACGAAGTAATATGACTCTTAATCACCTATTTGTTTTCATATTTTGAGGAAACATCGAAACGAATAGCAAGTTTTCTCAATTGAAGACTTGTGTGCGTTGTACGCATTGTTTTCAATGCGAGAGTGATAGGATTGCTCCTTTTGAGGCTAACCGATGTATAACGAAGTAATATGACTCTTAATCACCTATTTGTTTTCATATTTTGAGGAAATAACGAAACGAATATCAAGTTTCCTCAAATGAAGACTTGTGTGCGTTGTACGCATTGTTTTCAATGCGAGAGTGATAGGATTGCTCCATTTGAGGCTAACCGATGTATAACGAAGTAATATGACTCTAATTCACCTATTTCTTTGCAAATTTTGAGGAAACATCGAAACGAATAGCAAGTTTGCTCAATTGAAGACTTGTGTGCGTTGTACGCATTGTTTTCAATGCGAGAGTGATAGGATTGCTCCATTTGAGGCTAACCGATGTATAACGAAGTAATATGACTCTAATTCACCTATTTCTTTGCAAATTTTGAGGAAACATCGAAACGAATAGCAAGTTTTCTCAATTGAAGACTTGTGTGCATTGTACGCATTGTTTTCAATGCGAGAGTGATAGGATTGCTCCTTTTGAGGCTAACCGATGTATAACGAAGTAATATGACTCTTAATCACCTATTTGTTTTCATATTTTGAGGAAATAACGAAACGAATAGCAAGTTTCCTCAAATGAAGACTTGTGTGCGTTGTACGCATTGTTTTCAATGCGAGAGTAATAGGATTGCTCCTTTTGAGGCTAACCGATGTATAACGAAGTAATATGACTCTTAATCACCTATTTGTTTTCATATTTTGAGGAAATAACGAAACGAATAGCAAGTTTCCTCAAATGAAGACTTGTGTGCGTTGTACGCATTGTTTTCAATGCGAGAGTGATAGGATTGCTCCATTTGAGGCTAACCGATGTATAACGAAGTAATATGACTCTAATTCACCTATTTCTTTGCAAATTTTGAGGAAACATCGAAACGAATAGCAAGTTTTCTCAATTGAAGACTTGTGTGCGTTGTACGCATTGTTTTCAATGCGAGAGTGATAGGATTGCTCCATTTGAGGCTAACCGATGTATAACGAAGTAATATGACTCTTAATCACCTATTTGTTTTCATATTTTGAGATAATAACGAAACGAATAGCAAGTTTCCTCAAATGAAGACTTGTGTGCGTTGTACGCATTGTTTTCAATGCGAGAATGATAGGATTGCTCCTTTTGAGGCTAACCGATGTATAACGAAGTAATATGACTCTTAATCACCTATTTGTTTTCATATTTTGAGGAAACATCGAAACGAATAGCAAGTTTTCTCAATTAAAGACTTGTGTGCGTTGTACGCATTGTTTTCAATGTGAGAGTGATAGGATTGCTCCTTTTGAGGCTAACCGATGTATAACGAAGTAATATGACTCTTAATCACCTATTTGTTTTCATATTTTGAGGAAATAACGAAACGAATAGCAAGTTTCCTCAAATGAAGACTTGTGTGCGTTGTACGCATTGTTTTCAATGCGAGAGTGATAGGATTGCTCCATTTGAGGCTAACCGATGTATAACGAAGTAATATGACTCTAATTCACCTATTTCTTTGCAAATTTTGAGGAAACATCGAAACGAATAGCAAGTTTGCTCAATTGAAGACTTGTGTGCGTTGTACGCATTGTTTTCAATGCGAGAGTGATAGGATTGCTCCTTTTGAGGCTAACCGATGTATAACGAAGTAATATGACTCTTAATCACCTATTTGTTTTCATATTTTGAGGAAACATCGAAACGAATAGCAAGTTTTCTCAATTGAAGACTTGTGTGCGTTGTACGCATTGTTTTCAATGCGAGAGTGATAGGATTGCTCCTTTTGAGGCTAACCGATGTATAACGAAGTAATATGACTCTTAATCACCTATTTGTTTTCATATTTTGAGGAAATAACGAAACGAATAGCAAGTTTCCTCAAATGAAGACTTGTGTGCGTTGTACGCATTGTTTTCAATGCGAGAGTGATAGGATTGCTCCATTTGAGGCTAACCGATGTATAACGAAGTAATATGACTCTAATTCACCTATTTCTTTGCAAATTTTGAGGAAACATCGAAACGAATAGCAAGTTTTCTCAATTGAAGACTTGTGTGCATTGTACGCATTGTTTTCAATGCGAGAGTGATAGGATTGCTCCTTTTGAGGCTAACCGATGTATAACGAAGTAATATGACTCTTAATCACCTATTTGTTTTCATATTTTGAGGAAATAACGAAACGAATAGCAAGTTTCCTCAAATGAAGACTTGTGTGCGTTGTACGCATTGTTTTCAATGCGAGAGTAATAGGATTGCTCCTTTTGAGGCTAACCGATGTATAACGAAGTAATATGACTCTTAATCACCTATTTGTTTTCATATTTTGAGGAAACATCGAAACGAATAGCAAGTTTTCTCAATTGAAGACTTGTGTGCGTTGTACGCATTGTTTTCAATGCGAGAGTGATAGGATTGCTCCTTTTGAGGCTAACCGATGTATAACGAAGTAATATGACTCTTAATCACCTATTTGTTTGCATATTTTGAGGAAATAACGAAACGAATAGCAAGTTTCCTCAAATGAAGACTTGTGTGCGTTGTACGCATTGTTTTCAATGCGAGAGTGATAGGATTGCTCCATTTGAGGCTAACCGATGTATAACGAAGTAATATGACTCTAATTCACCTATTTCTTTGCAAATTTTGAGGAAACATCGAAACGAATAGCAAGTTTCCTCAATTGAAGACTTGTGTGCGTTGTACGCATTGTTTTCAATGCGAGAGTGATAGGATTGCTCCTTTTGAGGCTAACCGATGTATAACGAAGTAATATGACTCTTAATCACCTATTTGTTTTCATATTTTGAGGAAACATCGAAACGAATAGCAAGTTTTCTCAATTGAAGACTTGTGTGCGTTGTACGCATTGTTTTCAATGCGAGAGTGATAGGATTGCTCCTTTTGAGGCTAACCGATGTATAACGAAGTAATATGACTCTTAATCACCTATTTGTTTTCATATTTTGAGGAAATAACGAAACGAATAGCAAGTTTCCTCAAATGAAGACTTGTGTGCGTTGTACGCATTGTTTTCAATGCGAGAGTGATAGGATTGCTCCATTTGAGGCTAACCGATGTATAACGAAGTAATATGACTCTAATTCACCTATTTCTTTGCAAATTTTGAGGAAACATCGAAACGAATAGCAAGTTTGCTCAATTGAAGACTTGTGTGCGTTGTACGCATTGTTTTCAATGCGAGAGTGATAGGATTGCTCCATTTGAGGCTAACCGATGTATAACGAAGTAATATGACTCTAATTCACCTATTTCTTTGCAAATTTTGAGGAAACATCGAAACGAATAGCAAGTTTTCTCAATTGAAGACTTGTGTGCATTGTACGCATTGTTTTCAATGCGAGAGTGATAGGATTGCTCCTTTTGAGGCTAACCGATGTATAACGAAGTAATATGACTCTTAATCACCTATTTGTTTTCATATTTTGAGGAAATAACGAAACGAATAGCAAGTTTCCTCAAATGAAGACTTGTGTGCGTTGTACGCATTGTTTTCAATGCGAGAGTAATAGGATTGCTCCTTTTGAGGCTAACCGATGTATAACGAAGTAATATGACTCTTAATCACCTATTTGTTTTCATATTTTGAGGAAACATCGAAACGAATAGCAAGTTTTCTCAATTGAAGACTTGTGTGCGTTGTACGCATTGTTTTCAATGCGAGAGTGATAGGATTGCTCCTTTTGAGGCTAACCGATGTATAACGAAGTAATATGACTCTTAATCACCTATTTGTTTTCATATTTTGAGGAAATAACGAAACGAATAGCAAGTTTCCTCAAATGAAGACTTGTGTGCGTTGTACGCATTGTTTTCAATGCGAGAGTGATAGGATTGCTCCATTTGAGGCTAACCGATGTATAACGAAGTAATATGACTCTAATTCACCTATTTCTTTGCAAATTTTGAGGAAACATCGAAACGAATAGCAAGTTTCCTCAAGTGAAGACTTGTGTGCGTTGTACGCATTGTTTTCAATGCGAGAGTGATAGGATTGCTCCTTTTGAGGCTAACCGATGTATAACGAAGTAATATGACTCTTAATCACCTATTTGTTTTCATATTTTGAGGAAACATCGAAACGAATAGCAAGTTTTCTCAATTGAAGACTTGTGTGCGTTGTACGCATTGTTTTCAATGCGAGAGTGATAGGATTGCTCCTTTTGAGGCTAACCGATGTATAACGAAGTAATATGACTCTTAATCACCTATTTGTTTTCATATTTTGAGGAAATAACGAAACGAATAGCAAGTTTCCTCAAATGAAGACTTGTGTGCGTTGTACGCATTGTTTTCAATGCGAGAGTGATAGGATTGCTCCATTTGAGGCTAACCGATGTATAACGAAGTAATATGACTCTAATTCACCTATTTCTTTGCAAATTTTGAGGAAACATCGAAACGAATAGCAAGTTTGCTCAATTGAAGACTTGTGTGCGTTGTACGCATTGTTTTCAATGCGAGAGTGATAGGATTGCTCCTTTTGAGGCTAACCGATGTATAACGAAGTAATATGACTCTTAATCACCTATTTGTTTTCTTATTTTGAGGAAATAACGAAATGAATAGCAAGTTTCCTCAAATGAAGACTTGTGTGCGTTGTACGCATTGTTTTCAATGCGAGAGTAATAGGATTGCTCCTTTTGAGGCTAACCGATGTATAACGAAGTAATATGACTCTTAATCACCTATTTGTTTTCATATTTTGAGGAAATAACGAAACGAATAGCAAGTTTCCTCAAATGAAGACTTGTGTGCGTTGTACGCATTATTTTCAATGCGAGAGTGATAGGATTGCTCCTTTTGAGGCTAACCGATGTATAACGAAGTAATATGACTCTTAATCACCTATTTGTTTTCATATTTTGAGGAAATAACGAAACGAATAGCAAGTTTCCTCAAATGAAGACTTGTGTGCGTTGTACGCATTGTTTTCAATGCGAGAGTGATAGGATTGCTCCATTTGAGGCTAACCGATGTATAACGAAGTAATATGACTCTAATTCACCTATTTCTTTGCAAATTTTGAGGAAACATCGAAACGAATAGCAAGTTTTCTCAATTGAAGACTTGTGTGCGTTGTACGCATTGTTTTCAATGCGAGAGTGATAGGATTGCTCCTTTTGAGGCTAACCGATGTATAACGAAGTAATACGACTCTTAATCACCTATTTGTTTTCATATTTTGAGGAAATAACGAAACGAATAGCAAGTTTCCTCAAATGAAGACTTGTGTGCGTTGTACGAATAGTTTTCAATGCGAGAGTGATAGGATTGCTCCATTTGAGGCTAACCGATGTATAACGAAGTAATATGACTCTAATTCACCTATTTATTTGCAAATTTTGAGGAAAAATCGAAACGAATAGCAAGTTTTCTCAATTGAAGACTTGTGTGCGTTGTACGCATTGTTTTCAATGCGAGAGTGATAGGATTGCTCCTTTTGAGGCTAACCGATGTATAACGAAGTAATATGACTCTTAATCACCTATTTGTTTTCATATTTTGAGGAAATAACGAATCGAATAGGAAGTTTCCTCAAATGAAGACTTGTGTGCGTTGTACGCATTGTTTTCAATGCGAGAGTGATAGGATTGCTCCATTTGAGGCTAACCGATGTATAACGAAGTAATATGACTCTAATTCACCTATTTCTTTGCAAATTTTGAGGAAACATCGAAACGAATAGCAAGTTTTCTCAATTGAAGACTTGTGTGCGTTGTACGCATTGTTTTCAATGCGAGAGTGATAGGATTGCTCCTTTTGAGGCTAACCGATGTATAACGAAGTAATATGACTCTTAATCACCTATTTGTTTTCATATTTTGAGGAAACATCGAAACGAATAGCAAGTTGTCTCAATTGAAGACTTGGGTGCGTTGTACGCATTGTTTTCAATGCGAGAGTGATAGGATTGCTCCTTTTGAGGCTAACCGATGTATAACGAAGTAATATGACTCTTAATCACCTATTTGTTTTCATATTTTGAGGAAATAACGAAACGAATAGCAAGTTTCCTCAAATGAAGACTTGTGTGCGTTGTACGCATTGTTTTCAATGCGAGAGTGATAGTATTGCTCCATTTGAGGCTAACCGATGTATAACGAAGTAATATGACTCTAATTCACCTATTTCTGTGCAAATTTTGAGGAAACATCGAAACGAATAGCAAGTTTTCTCAATTGAAGACTTGTGTGCATTGTACGCATTGTTTTCAATGCGAGAGTGATAGGATTGCTCCTTTTGAGGCTAACCGATGTATAACGAAGTAATATGACTCTTAATCACCTATTTGTTTTCATATTTTGAGGAAATAACGAAACGAATAGCAAGTTTCCTCAAATGAAGACTTGTGTGCGTTGTACGCATTGTTTTCAATGCGAGAGTGATAGGATTGCTCCATTTGAGGCTAACCGATGTATAACGAAGTAATATGACTCTAATTCACCTATTTCTTTGCAAATTTTGAGGAAACATCGAAACGAATAGCAAGTTTTCTCAATTGAAGACTTGTGTGCGTTGTACGCATTGTTTTCAATGCGAGAGTAATAGGATTGCTCATTTTGAGGCTAACCGATGTATAACGAAGTAATATGACTCTTAATCACCTATTTATTTTCATATTTTGAGGAAATAACGAAACGAATAGCAAGTTTCCTCAAATGAAGACTTGTGTGCGTTGTACGCATTGTTTTCAATGCGAGAGTGATAGGATTGCTCCTTTTGAGGCTAACCGATGTATAACGAAGTAATATGACTCTTAATCACCTATTTGTTTTCATATTTTGAGGAAATAACGAAACGAATAGCAAGTTTCCTCAAATGAAGACTTGTGTGCGTTGTACGCATTGTTTTCAATGCGAGAGTGATAGGATTGCTCCATTTGAGGCTAACCGATGTATAACGAAGTAATATGACTCTAATTCACCTATTTCTTTGCAAATTTTGAGGAAACATCGAAACGAATAGCAAGTTTTCTCAATTGAAGACTTGTGTGCGTTGTACGCATTGTTTTCAATGCGAGAGTGATAGGATTGCTCATTTTGAGGCTAACCGATGTATAACGAAGTAATATGACTCTTAATCACCTATTTGTTTTCATATTTTGAGGAAACATCGAAACGAATAGCAAGTTTTCTCAATTGAAGACTTGTGTGCGTTGTACGCATTGTTTTCAATGCGAGAGTGATAGGATTGCTCCTTTTGAGGCTAACCGATGTATAACGAAGTAATATGACTCTAATTCACCTATTTCTTTGCAAATTTTGAGGAAACATCGAAACGAATAGCAAGTTTTCTCAATTGAAGACTTGTGTGCGTTGTACGCATTGTTTTCAATGCGAGAGTGATAGGATTGCTCCTTTTGAGGCTAACCGATGTATAACGAAGTAATATGACTCTTAATCACCTATTTGTTTTCATATTTTGAGGAAATAACGAAACGAATAGCAAGTTTCCTCAAATGAAGACTTGTGTGCGTTGTACGCATTGTTTTCAATGCGAGAGTGATAGGATTGCTCCTTTTGAGGCTAACCGATGTATAAGGAAGTAATATGACTCTTAATCACCTATTTGTTTTCATATTTTGAGGAAATAACGAAACGAATAGCAAGTTTCCCCAAATGAAGACTTGTGTGCGTTGTACGCATTGTTTTCAATGCGAGAGTGATAGGATTGCTCCTTTTGAGGCTAACCGATGTATAACGAAGTAATATGACTCTTAATCACCTATTTGTTTTCATATTTTGAGGAAATAACGAAACGAATAGCAAGTTTCCTCAAATGAAGACTTGTGTGCGTTGTACGCATTGTTTTCAATGCGAGAGTGATAGGATTGCTCCATTTGACGCTAACCGATGTATAACGAAGTAATATGACTCTAATTCACCTATTTCTTTGCAAATTTTGAGGAAACATCGAAACGAATAGCAAGTTTTCTCAATTGAAGACTTGTGTGCGTTGTACGCATTGTTTTCAATGCGAGAGTGATAGGATTGCTCCTTTTGAGGCTAACCGATGTATAACGAAGTAATATGACTCTTAATCACCTATTTGTTTTCATATTTTGAGGAAATAACGAAACGAATAGCAAGTTTCCTCAAATGAAGACTTGTGTGCGTTGTACGCATTGTTTTCAATGCGAGAGTGATAGGATTGCTCCTTTTGAGGCTAACCGATGTATAACGAAGTAATATGACTCTTAATCACCTATTTGTTTTCATATTTTGAGGAAATAACGAAACGAATAGCAAGTTTCCTCAAATGAAGACTTGTGTGCGTTGTACGCATTGTTTTCAATGCGAGAGTGATAGGATTGCTCCTTTTGAGGCTAACCGATGTATAACGAAGTAATATGACTCTTAATCACCTATTTGTTTTCATATTTTGAGGAAATAACGAAACGAATAGCAAGTTTCCTCAAATGAAGACTTGTGTGCGTTGTACGCATTGTTTTCAATGCGAGAGTGATAGGATTGCTCCTTTTGAGGCTAACCGATGTATAACGAAGTAATATGACTCTTAATCACCTATTTGTTTTCATATTTTGAGGAAATAACGAAACGAATAGCAAGTTTCCTCAAATGAAGACTTGTGTGCGTTGTACGCATTGTTTTCAATGCGAGAGTGATAGTATTGCTCCATTTGAGGCTAACCGATGTATAACGAAGTAATATGACTCTAATTCACCTATTTCTTTGCAAATTTTGAGGAAACATCGAAACGAATAGCAAGTTTTCTCAATTGAAGACTTGTGTGCGTTGTACGCATTGTTTTCAATGCGAGAGTGATAGGATTGCTCCTTTTGAGGCTAACCGATGTATAACGAAGTAATATGACTCTTAATCACCTATTTGTTTTCATATTTTGAGGAAATAACGAAACGAATAGCAAGTTTCCTCAAATGAAGACTTGTGTGCGTTGTACGCATTGTTTTCAATGCGAGAGTGATAGGATTGCTCCATTTGAGGCTAACCGATGTATAACGAAGTAATATGACTCTAATTCACCTATTTCTTTGCAAATTTTGAGGAAACATCAAAACGAATAGCAAGTTTTCTCAATTGAAGACTTGTGTGCGTTGTACGCATTGTTTTCAATGCGAGAGTGATAGGATTGCTCCTTTTGAGGCTAACCGATGTATAACGAAGTAATATGACTCTTAATCACCTATTTGTTTTCATATTTTGAGGAAATAACGAAACGAATAGCAAGTTTCCTCAAATGAAGACTTGTGTGCGTTGTACGCATTGTTTTCAATGCGAGAGTGATAGGATTGCTCCTTTTGAGGCTAACCGATGTATAACGAAGTAATATGACTCTTAATCACCTATTTGTTTTCATATTTTGAGGAAATAACGAAACGAATAGCAAGTTTCCTCAAATGAAGACTTGTGTGCGTTGTACGCATTGTTTTCAATGCGAGAGTGATAGGATTGCTCCATTTGAGGCTAACCGATGTATAACGAAGTAATATGACTCTTAATCACCTATTTGTTTTCATATTTTGAGGAAATAACGAAACGAATAGCAAGTTTCCTCAAATGAAGACTTGTGTGCGTTGTACGCATTGTTTTCAATGCGAGAGTGATAGGATTGCTCCATTTGAGGCTAACCGATCTATAACGAAGTAATATGACTCTAATTCACCTATTTCTTTGCAAATTTTGAGGAAACATCGAAACGAATAGCAAGTTTTCTCAATTGAAGACTTGTGTGCGTTGTACGCATTGTTTTCAATGCGAGAGTGATAGGATTGCTCCTTTTGAGGCTAACCGATGTATAACGAAGTAATATGACTCTTAATCACCTATTTGTTTTCATATTTTGAGGAAATAACGAAACGAATAGCAAGTTTCCTCAAATGAAGACTTGTGTGCGTTGTACGCATTGTTTTCAATGCGAGAGTGATAGGATTGCTCCTTTTGAGGCTAACCGATGTATAACGAAGTAATATGACTCCTAATCACCTATTTGTTTTCATATTTTGAGGAAATAACGAAACGAATAGCAAGTTTCCTCAAATGAAGACTTGTGTGCGTTGTACGCATTGTTTTCAATGCGAGAGTGAGAGGATTGCTCCATTTGAGGCTAACTGATGTATAACGAAGTAATATGACTCTTAATCACCTATTTGTTTTCATATTTTGAGGAAATAACGAAACGAATAGCAAGTTTCCTCAAATGAAGACTTGTGTGCGTTGTACGCATTGTTTTCAATGCGAGAGTGATAGGATTGCTCCATTTGAGGCTAACTGATGTATAACGAAGTAATATGACTCTAATTCACCTATTTGTTTTCATATTTTGAGGAAATAACGAAACGAATAGCAAGTTTCCTCAAATGAAGACTTGTGTGCGTTGTACGCATTGTTTTCAATGCGAGAGTGATAGGATTGCTCCTTTTGAGGTTAACCGATGTATAACGAAGTAATATGACTCTTAATCACCTATTTGTTTTCATATTTTGAGGAAATAACGAAACGAATAGCAAGTTTCCTCAAATGAAGACTTGTGTTCGTTGTACGCATTGTTTTCAATGCGAGAGTGATAGGATTGCTCCTTTTGAGGCTAACCGATGTATAACGAAGTAATATGACTCTTAATCACCTATTTGTTTTCATATTTTGAGGAAATAACGAAACGAATAGCAAGTTTCCTCAAATGAAGACTTGTGTGCGTTGTACGCATTGTTTTCAATGCGAGAGTGATACGATTGCTCCTTTTGAGGCTAACCGATGTATAACGAAGTAATATGACTCTTAATCACCTATTTGTTTTCATATTTTGAGGAAATAACGAAACGAATAACAAGTTTTCCCAAATGAAGACTTGTGTGCGTTGTACGCATTGTTTTCAATGCGAGAGTGATAGGATTGCTCCTTTTGAGGCTAACCGATGTATAACGAAGTAATATGACTCTTAATCACCTATTTGTTTTCATATTTTGAGGAAATAACGAAACGAATAGCAAGTTTACTCAAATGAAGACTTGTGTGCGTTGTACGCATTGTTTTCAATGCGAGAGTGATAGGATTGCTCCTTTTGAGGCTAACCGATGTATAACGAAGTAATATGACTCTTAATCACCTATTTGTTTTCATATTTTGAGGAAACATCGAAACGAATAGCAAGTTTTCTCAATTGAAGACTTGTGTGCGTTGTACGCATTGTTTTCAATGCGAGAGTGATAGGATTGCTCCTTTTGAGGCTAACCGATGTATAACGAAGTAATATGACTCTTAATCACCTATTTGTTTTCATATTTTGAGAAAATAACGAAACGAATAGCAAGTTTCCTCAAATGAAGACTTGTGTGCGTTGTACGCATTGTTTTCAATGCGAGAGTGATAGGATTGCTCCATTTGAGGCTAACCGATGTATAACGAAGTAATATGACTCTTAATCACCTATTTGTTTTCATATTTTGAGGAAATAACGAAACGAATAGCAAGTTTCCTCAAATGAAGACTTGTGTGCGTTGTACGCATTGTTTTCAATGCGAGAGTGATAGGATTGCTCCTTTTGAGGATAACCGATGTATAACGAAGTAATATGACTCTTAATCACCTATTTGTTTTCATATTTTGAGGAAATAACGAAACGAATAGCAAGTTTCCTCAAATGAAGACTTGTGTGCGTTGTACGCATTGTTTTCAATGCGAGAGTGATAGGATTGCTCCTTTTGAGGCTAACCGATGTATAACGAAGTAATATGACTCTTAATCACCTATTTGTTTTCATATTTTGAGGAAATAACGAAACGAATAGCAAGTTTCCTCAAATGAAGACTTGTGTGCGTTGTACGCATTGTTTTCAATGCGAGAGTGATAGGATTGCTCCTTTTGAGGCTAACCGATGTATAACGAAGTAATATGACTCTTAATCACCTATTTGTTTTCATATTTTGAGGAAATAACGAAACGAATAGCAAGTTTCCTCAAATGAAGACTTGTGTGCGTTGTACGCATTGTTTTCAATGCGAGAGTGATAGGATTGCTCCATTTGAGGCTAACCGATGTATAACGAAGTAATATGACTCTAATTCACCTATTTCTTTCCAAATTTTGAGGAAACATCGAAACGAATAGCAAGTTTTCTCAATTGAAGACTTGTGTGCGTTGTACGCATTGTTTTCAATGCGAGAGTGATAGGATTGCTCATTTTGAGGCTAACCGATGTATAACGAAGTAATATGACTCTTAATCACCTATTTATTTTCATATTTTGAGGAAATAACGAAACGAATAGCAAGTTTCCTCAAATGAAGACTTGTGTGCGTTGTACGCATTGTTTTCAATGCGAGAGTGATAGGATTGCTCCATTTGAGGCTAACCGATGTATAACGAAGTAATATGACTCTTAATCACCTATTTGTTTTCATATTTTGAGGAAATAACGAAACGAATAGCAAGTTTCCTCAAATGAAGACTTGTGTGCGTTGTACGCATTGTTTTCAATGCGAGAGTGATAGGATTGCTCCATTTGAGGCTAACCGATCTATAACGAAGTAATATGACTCTAATTCACCTATTTCTTTGCAAATTTTGAGGAAACATCGAAACGAATAGCAAGTTTTCTCAATTGAAGACTTGTGTGCGTTGTACGCATTGTTTTCAATGCGAGAGTGATAGGATTGCTCCTTTTGAGGCTAACCGATGTATAACGAAGTAATATGACTCTTAATCACCTATTTGTTTTCATATTTTGAGGAAATAACGAAACGAATAGCAAGTTTCCTCAAATGAAGACTTGTGTGCGTTGTACGCATTGTTTTCAATGCGAGAGTGATAGGATTGCTCCTTTTGAGGCTAACCGATGTATAACGAAGTAATATGACTCTTAATCACCTATTTGTTTTCATATTTTGAGGAAACATCGAAACGAATAGCAAGTTGTCTCAATTGAAGACTTGGGTGCGTTGTACGCATTGTTTTCAATGCGAGAGTGATAGGATTGCTCCTTTTGAGGCTAACTGATGTATAACGAAGTAATATGACTCTTAATCACCTATTTGTTTTCATATTTTGAGGAAATAACGAAACGAATAGCAAGTTTCCTCAAATGAAGACTTGTGTGCGTTGTACGCAAAACAATGCGAGAGTGATAGGATTGCTCCATTTGAGGCTAACCGATGTATAACGAAGTAATATGACTCTAATTCACCTATTTCTTTGCAAATTTTGAGGAAACATCGAAACGAATAGCAAGTTTTCTCAATTGAAGACTTGTGTGCGTTGTACGCATTGTTTTCAATGCGAGAGTGATAGGATTGCTCCTTTTGAGGCTAACCGATGTATAACGAAGTAATATGACTCTTAATCACCTATTTGTTTTCATGTTTTGAGGAAATAACGAAACGAATAGCAAGTTTCCTCAAATGAAGACTTGTGTGCGTTGTACGCATTGTTTTCAATGCGAGAGTGATAGGATTGCTCCTTTTGAGGCTAACCGATGTATAACGAAGTAATATGACTCTTAATCACCTATTTGTTTTCATATTTTGAGGAAATAACGAAACGAATAGCAAGTTTCCTCAAATGAAGACTTGTGTGCGTTGTACGCATTGTTTTCAATGCGAGAGTGATAGGATTGCTCCATTTGAGGCTAACCGATGTATAACGAAGTAATATGACTCTAATTCACCTATTTCTTTGCAAATTTTGAGGAAACATCGAAACGAATAGCAAGTTTTCTCAATTGAAGACTTGTGTGCGTTGTACGCATTGTTTTAAATGCGAGAGTGATAGGATTGCTCCTTTTGAGGCTAACCGATGTATAACGAAGTAATATGACTCTTAATCACCTATTTGTTTTCATATTTTGAGGAAATAACGAAACGAATAGCAAGTTTCCTCAAATGAAGACTTGTGTGCGTTGTACGCATTGTTTTCAATGCGAGAGTGATAGGATTGCTCCTTTTGAGGCTAACCGATGTATAACGAAGTAATATGACTCTTAATCACCTATTTGTTTTCATATTTTGAGGAAACATCGAAACGAATAGCAAGTTGTCTCAATTGAAGACTTGGGTGCGTTGTACGCATTGTTTTCAATGCGAGAGTGATAGGATTGCTCCTTTTGAGGCTAACCGATGTATAACGAAGTAATATGACTCTTAATCACCTATTTGTTTTCATATTTTGAGGAAATAACGAAACGAATAGCAAGTTTCCTCAAATGAAGACTTGTGTGCGTTGTACGCAAAACAATGCGAGAGTGATAGGATTGCTCCATTTGAGGCTAACCGATGTATAACGAAGTAATATGACTCTAATTCACCTATTTCTTTGCAAATTTTGAGGAAACATCGAAACGAATAGCAAGTTTTCTCAATTGAAGACTTGTGTGCGTTGTACGCATTGTTTTCAATGCGAGAGTGATATGATTGCTCCTTTTGAGACTAACCGATGTATAACGAAGTAATATGACTCTTAATCACCTATTTGTTTTCATATTTTGAGGAAATAACGAAACGAATAGCAAGTTTCCTCAAATGAAGACTTGTGTGCGTTGTACGCATTGTTTTCAATGCGAGAGTGATAGGATTGCTCCTTTTGAGGCTAACCGATGTATAACGAAGTAATATGACTCTTAATCACCTATTTGTTTTCATATTTTGAGGAAATAACGAAACGAATAGCAAGTTTCCTCAAATGAAGACTTGTGTGCGTTGTACGCATTGTTTTCAATGCGAGAGTGATAGGATTGCTCCATTTGAGGCTAACCGATGTATAACGAAGTAATATGACACTAATTCACCTATTTCTTTGCAAATTTTGAGGAAACATCGAAACGAATAGCAAGTTTTCTCAATTGAAGACTTGTGTGCGTTGTACGCATTGTTTTCAATGCGAGAGTGATAGGATTGCTCCTTTTGAGGCTAACCGATGTATAACGAAGTAATATGACTCTTAATCACCTATTTGTTTTCATATTTTGAGGAAATAACGAAACGAATAGCAAGTTTCCTTAAATGAAGACTTGTGTACGTTGTACGCATTGTTTTCAATGCGAGAGTGATAGGACTGCTCCTTTTGAGGCTAACCGATGTATAACGAAGTAATATGACTCTTAATCACCTATTTGTTTTCATATTTTGAGGAAATAACGAAACGAATAACAAGTTTCCTCAAATGAAGACTTGTGTGCGTTGTACGCATTGTTTTCAATGCGAGAGTGATAGGATTGCTCCTTTTGAGGCTAACCGATGTATAACGAAGTAATATGACTCTTAATCACCTATTTGTTTTCATATTTTTAGGAAATAACGAAACGAATAGCAAGTTTCCTCAAATGAAGACTTGTGTGCGTTGTACGCATTGTTTTCAATGCGAGAGTGATAGGATTGCTCCTTTTGAGGCTAACCGATGTATAACGAAGTAATATGACTCTTAATCACCTATTTGTTTTCATATTTTGAGGAAATAACGAAACGAATAGCAAGTTTCCTCAAATGAAGACTTGTGTGCGTTGTACGCATTGTTTTCAATGCGAGAGTGATAGGATTGCTCCTTTTGAGGCTAACCGATGTATAACGAAGTAATATGACTCTTAATCACCTATTTGTTTTCATATTTTGAGGAAATAACGAAACGAATAGCAAGTTTCCTCAAATGAAGACTTGTGTGCGTTGTACGCATTGTTTTCAATGCGAGAGTGATAGGATTGCTCCATTTGAGGCTAACCGATGTATAACGAAGTAATATGACTCTAATTCACCTATTTCTTTGCAAATTTTGAGGAAACATCGAAACGAATAGCAAGTTTTCTCAATTGAAGACTTGTGTGCGTTGTACGCATTGTTTTCAATGCGAGAGTGATAGGATTGCTCCTTTTGAGGCTAACCGATGTATAACGAAGTAATATGACTCTTAATCACCTATTTGTTTTCATATTTTGAGGAAATAACGAAACGAATAGCAAGTTTCCTCAAATGAAGACTTGTGTGCGTTGTACGCATTGTTTTCAATGCGAGAGTGATAGGATTGCTCCATTTGAGGCTAACCGATGTATAACGAAGTAATATGACTCTAATTCACCTATTTCTTTGCAAATTTTGAGGAAACATCGAAACGAATAGCAAGTTTTCTCAATTGAACACTTGTGTGCGTTGTATGCATTGTTTTCAATGCGAGAGTGATAGGATTGCTCCTTTTGAGGCTAACCGATGTATAACGAAGTAATATGACTCTTAATCACCTATTTGTTTTCATATTTTGAGGAAATAACGAAACGAATAGCAAGTTTCCTCAAATGAAGACTTGTGTGCGTTGTACGCATTGTTTTCAATGCGAGAGTGATAGGATTGCTCCTTTTGAGGCTAACCGATGTATAACGAAGTAATATGACTCTTAATCACCTATTTGTTTTCATATTTTTAGGAAATAACGAAACGAATAGCAAGTTTCCTCAAATGAAGACTTGTGTGCGTTGTACGCATTGTTTTCAATGCGAGAGTGATAGGATTGCTCCTTTTGAGGCTAACCGATGTATAACGAAGTAATATGACTCTTAATCACATATTTGTTTTCATATTTTGAGGAAATAACGAAACGAATAGCAAGTTTCCTCAAATGAAGACTTGTGTGCGTTGTACGCATTGTTTTCAATGCGAGAGTGATAGGATTGCTCCATTTGAGGCTAACCGATGTATAACGAAGTAATATGACTCTAATTCACCTATTTCTTTGCAAATTTTGAGGAAACATCGAAACGAATAGCAAGTTTTCTCAATTGAAGACTTGTGTGCGTTGTACGCATTGTTTTCAATGCGAGAGTGATAGGATTGCTCCTTTTGAGGCTAACCGATGTATAACGAAGTAATATGACTCTTAATCACCTATTTGTTTTCATATTTTGAGGAAATAACGAAACGAATAGCAAGTTTCCTCAAATGAAGACTTGTGTGCGTTGTACGCATTGTTTTCAATGCGAGAGTGATAGGATTGCTCCATTTGAGGCTAACCGATGTATAACGAAGTAATATGACTCTAATTCACCTATTTCTTTGCAAATTTTGAGGAAACATCGAAACGAATAGCAAGTTTTCTCAATTGAAGACTTGTGTGCGTTGTACGCATTGTTTTCAATGCGAGAGTGATAGGATTGCTCCTTTTGAGGCTAACCGATGTATAACGAAGTAATATGACTCTTAATCACCTATTTGTTTTCATATTTTGAGGAAATAACGAAACGAATAGCAAGTTTCCTCAAATGAAGACTTGTGTGCGTTGTACGCATTGTTTTCAATGCGAGAGTGATAGGATTGCTCCTTTTGAGGCTAACCGATGTATAACGAAGTAATATGACTCTTAATCACCTATTTGTTTTCATATTTTTAGGAAATAACGAAACGAATAGCAAGTTTCCTCAAATGAAGACTTGTGTGCGTTGTACGCATTGTTTTCAATGCGAGAGTGATAGGATTGCTCCTTTTGAGGCTAACCGATGTATAACGAAGTAATATGACTCTTAATCACCTATTTGTTTTCATATTTTGAGGAAATAACGAAACGAATAGCAAGTTTCCTCAAATGAAGACTTGTGTGCGTTGTACGCATTGTTTTCAATGCGAGAGTGATAGGATTGCTCCATTTGAGGCTAACCGATGTATAACGAAGTAATATGACTCTAATTCACCTATTTCTTTGCAAATTTTGAGGAAACATCGAAACGAATAGCAAGTTTTCTCAATTGAAGACTTGTGTGCGTTGTACGCATTGTTTTCAATGCGAGAGTGATAGGATTGCTCCTTTTGAGGCTAACCGATGTATAACGAAGTAATATGACTCTTAATCACCTATTTGTTTTCATATTTTGAGGAAATAACGAAACGAATAGCAAGTTTCCTCAAATGA
Organism: Hedera helix; assembly: GCA_947179155.2. NCBI lineage: Eukaryota > Viridiplantae > Streptophyta > Magnoliopsida > Apiales > Araliaceae > Hedera > Hedera helix. Next base: position 11,502,808 of record OX359275.1, on the reverse strand, counting down.
AGACTTGTGTGCGTTGTACGCATTGTTTTCAATGCGAGAGTGATAGGATTGCTCCATTTGAGGCTAACCGATGTATAACGAAGTAATATGACTCTAATTCACCTATTTCTTTGCAAATTTTGAGGAAACATCGAAACGAATAGCAAGTTTTCTCAATTGAAGACTTGTGTGCGTTGTACGCATTGTTTTCAATGCGAGAGTGATAGGATTGCTCCTTTTGAGGCTAACCGATGTATAACGAAGTAATATGACTCTTAATCACCTATTTGTTTTCATATTTTGAGGAAATAACGAAACGAATAGCAAGTTTCCTCAAATGAAGACTTGTGTGCGTTGTACGCATTGTTTTCAATGCGAGAGTGATAGGATTGCTCCATTTGAGGCTAACCGATGTATAACGAAGTAATATGACTCTAATTCACCTATTTCTTCGCAAATTTTGAGGAAACATCGAAACGAATAGCAAGTTTTCTCAATTGAAGACTTGTGTGCGTTGTACGCATTGTTTTCAATGCGAGAGTGATAAGATTGCTCCTTTTGAGGCTAACCGATGTATAACGAAGTAATATGACTCTTAATCACCTATTTGTTTTCATATTTTGAGGAAACATCGAAACGAATAGCAAGTTTTCTCAATTGAAGACTTGTGTGCGTTGTACGCATTGTTTTCAATGCGAGAGTGATAGGATTGCTCCTGTTGAGGCTAACCGATGTATAACGAAGTAATATGACTCTTAATCACCTATTTGTTTTCATATTTTGAGGAAATAACGAAACGAATAGCAAGTTTCCTCGAATGAAGACTTGTGTGCGTTGTACGCATTGTTTTCAATGCGAGAGTGATAGGATTGCTCCTTTTGAGGCTAACCGATGTATAACGAAGTAATATGACTCTTAATCACCTATTTGTTTTCATATTTTGAGGAAATAACGAAACGAATAGCAAGTTTCCTCAAATGAAGACTTGTGTGCGTTGTACGCATTATTTTCAATGCGAGAGTGATAGGATTGGTCCATTTGAGGCTAACCGATGTATAACGAAGTGATATGACTCTAATTCACCTATTTCTTTGCAAATTTTGAGGAAACATCGAAACGAATAGCAAGTTTTCTCAATTGAAGACTTGTGTGCGTTGTACGCATTGTTTTCAATGCGAGAGTGATAGGATTGCTCCTTTTGAGGCTAACCGATGTATAACGAAGTAATATGACTCTTAATCACCTATTTGTTTTCATATTTTGAGGAAATAACGAAACGAATAGCAAGTTTCCTCAAATGAAGACTTGTGTGCGTTGTACGCATTGTTTTCAATGCGAGAGTGATAGGATTGCTCCTTTTGAGGCTAACCGATGTATAACGAAGTAATATGACTCTTAATCACCTATTTGTTTTCATATTTTGAGGAAATAACGAAACGAATAGCAAGTTTCCTCAAATGAAGACTTGTGTGCGTTGTACGCATTGTTTTCAATGCGAGAGTGATATGATTGCTCCTTTTGAGGCTAACCGATGTATAACGAAGTAATATGACTCTTAATCACCTATTTGTTTTCATATTTTGAGGAAATAACGAAACGAATAGAAAGTTTTCTCAAATGAAGACTTGTGTGCGTTGTACGCATTGTTTTCAATGCGAGAGTGATACGATTGCTCCTTTTGAGGCTAACCGATGTATAACGAAGTAATATGACTCTTAATCACCTATTTGTTTTCATATTTTGAGGAAATAACGAAACGAATAGCAAGTTTCCTCAAATGAAGACTTGTGTGCGTTGTACGCATTGTTTTCAATGCGAGAGTGATACGATTGCTCCTTTTGAGGCTAACCGATGTATAACGAAGTAATATGACTCTAATTCACCTATTTCTTTGCAAATTTTGAGGAAACATCGAAACGAATAGCAAGTTTTCTCAATTGAAGACTTGTGTGCGTTGTACGCATTGTTTTCAATGCGAGAGTGATAGGATTGCTCCTTTTGAGGCTAACCGATTTATAACGAAGTTATATGACTCTTAATCACCTATTTGTTTTCATATTTTGAGGAAATAACGAAACGAATAGCAAGTTTCCTCAAATGAAGACTTGTGTGCGTTGTACGCATTGTTTTCAATGCGAGAGTGATAGGATTGCTCCTTTTGAGGCTAACCGATGTATAACGAAGTAATATGACTCTTAATCACCTATTTGTTTTCATATTTTGAGGAAATAACGAAACGAATAGCAAGTTTCCTCAAATGAAGACTTGTGCGCGTTGTACGCATTGTTTTCAATGTGAGAGTGATAGGATTGCTCCATTTGAGGCTAACCGATGTATAACGAAGTAATATGACTCTAATTCACCTATTTCTTTGCAAATTTTGAGGAAATATCGAAACGAATAGCAAGTTTCCTCAATTGAAGACTTGTGTGCGTTGTACGCATTGTTTTCAATGCGAGAGTGATAGGATTGCTCCTTTTGAGGCTAACCGATGTATAACGAAGTAATATGACTCTTAATCACCTATTTGTTTTCATATTTTGAGGAAATAACGAAACGAATAGCAAGTTTCCTCAAATGAAGACTTGTGTGCGTTGTACGCATTATTTTCAATGCGAGAGTGATAGGATTGCTCCTTTTGAGGCTAACCGATGTATAACGAAGTAATATGACTCTTAATCACCTATTTGTTTGCATATTTTGAGGAAATAACGAAACGAATAGCAAGTTTCCTCAAATGAAGACTTGTGCGCATTGTACGCATTGTTTTCAATGCGAGAGTGATAGTATTGCTCCATTTGAGGCTAACCGATGTATAACGAAGTAATATGACTCTAATTCACCTATTTCTTTGCAAATTTTGAGGAAACATCGAAACGAATAGCAAGTTTTCTCAATTGAAGACTTGTGTGATTTGTACGCATTGTTTTCAATGCGAGAGTGATAGGATTGCTCCTTTTGAGGCTAACCGATGTATAACGAAGTAATATGACTCTTAATCACCTATTTGTTTTCATATTTTGAGGAAATAACGAAACGAATAGCAAGTTTCCTCAAATGAAGACTTGTGTGCGTTGTACGCATTGTTTTCAATGCGAGAGTGATACGATTGCTCCTTTTGAGGTTAACCGATGTATAACGAAGTAATATGACTCTTAATCACCTATTTGTTTTCATATTTTGAGGAAATAACGAAACGAATAGCAAGTTTCCTCAAATGAAGACTTGTGTGCGTTGTACGCATTGTTTTCAATGCGAGAGTGATAGGATTGCTCCATTTGAGGCTAAACGATGTATAACGAAGTAATATGACTCTAATTCACCTATTTCTTTGCAAATTTTGAGGAAACATCGAAACGAATAGAAAGTTTTCTCAATTGAAGACTTGTGTGCGTTGTACGCATTGTTTTCAATGCGAGAGTGATAGGATTGCTCCTTTTGAGGCTAAACGATGTATAACGAAGTAATATGACTCTAATTCACCTATTTCTTTGCAAATTTTGAGGAAACATCGAAACGAATAGAAATTTTTCTCAATTGAAGACTTTTGTGCGTTGTACGCATTGTTTTCAATGCGAGAGTGATAGGATTGCTCCTTTTGAGGCTAACCGATGTATAACGAAGTAATATGACTCTTAATCACCTATTTGTTTTCATATTTTGAGGAAATAACGAAACGAATAGCAAGTTTCCTCAAATGAAGACTTGTGTGCGTTGTACGCATTGTTTTCAATGCGAGAGTGATACGATTGCTCCTTTTGAGGCTAACCGATGTATAACGAAGTAATATGACTCTTAATCACCTATTTGTTTTCATATTTTGAGGAAATAACGAAACGAATAGAAAGTTTTCTCAAATGAAGACTTGTGTGCGTTGTACGCATTGTTTTCAATGCGAGAGTGATACGATTGCTCCTTTTGAGGCTAACCGATGTATAACGAAGTAATATGACTCTTAATCACCTATTTGTTTTCATATTTTGAGGAAATAACGAAACGAATAGCAAGTTTCCTCAAATGAAGACTTGTGTGCGTTGTACGCATTGTTTTCAATGCGAGAGTGATAGGATTGCTCCTTTTGAGGCTAACCGATGTATAACGAAGTAATATGACTCTTAATCACCTATTTGTTTTCATATTTTGAGGAAATAACGAAACGAATAGCAAGTTTCCTCAAATGAAGACTTGTGTGCGTTGTACGCATTGTTTTCAATGCGAGAGTGATAGGATTGCTCCTTTTGAGGCTAACCGATGTATAACGAAGTAATATGACTCTTAATCACCTATTTGTTTTCATATTTTGAGGAAATAACGAAACGAATAGCAAGTTTCCTCAAATGAAGACTTGTGTGCGTTGTACGCATTGTTTTCAATGCGAGAGTGATAGGATTGCTCCATTTGAGGCTAACCGATGTATAACGAAGTAATATGACTCTTAATCACCTATTTGTTTTCATATTTTGAGGAAATAACGAAACGAATAGCAAGTTTCCTCAAATGAAGACTTGTGCGCGTTGTACGCATTGTTTTCAATGCGAGAGTGATAGGATTGCTCCATTTGAGGCTAAACGATGTATAACGAAGTAATATGACTCTAATTCACCTATTTCTTTGCAAATTTTGAGGAAACATCGAAACGAATAGAAAGTTTTCTCAATTGAAGACTTGTGTGCGTTGTACGCATTGTTTTCAATGCGAGAGTGATAGGATTGCTCCTTTTGAGGCTAACCGATGTATAACGAAGTAATATGACTCTTAATCACCTATTTGTTTTCATATTTTGAGGAAATAACGAAACGAATAGCAAGTTTCCTCAAATGAAGACTTGTGTGCGTTGTACGCATTGTTTTCAATGCGAGAGTGATAGGATTGCTCCTTTTGAGGCTAACCGATGTATAACGAAGTAATATGACTCTTAATCACCTATTTATTTTCATATTTTGAGGAAATAACGAAACGAATAGAAAGTTTCCTCAAATGAAGACTTGTGTGCGTTGTACGCATTGTTTTCAATGCGAGAGTGATACGATTGCTCCTTTTGAGGCTAACCGATGTATAACGAAGTAATATGACTCTTAATCACCTATTTGTTTTCATATTTTGAGGAAATAACGAAACGAATAGCAAGTTTCCTCAAATGAAGACTTGTGCGCGTTGTACGCATTGTTTTCAATGCGAGAGTGATAGGATTGCTCCATTTGAGGCTAAACGATGTATAACGAAGTAATATGACTCTAATTCACCTATTTCTTTGCAAATTTTGAGGAAACATCGAAACGAATAGAAAGTTTTCTCAATTGAAGACTTGTGTGCGTTGTACGCATTGTTTTCAATGCGAGAGTGATAGGATTGCTCCTTTTGAGGCTAAACGATGTATAACGAAGTAATATGACTCTAATTCACCTATGTCTTTGCAAATTTTGAGGAAACATCGAAACGAATAGAAAGTTTTCTCAATTGAAGACTTGTGTGCGTTGTACGCATTGTTTTCAATGCGAGAGTGATAGGATTGCTCCTTTTGAGGCTAACCGATGTATAACGAAGTAATATGACTCTTAATCACCTATTTGTTTTCATATTTTGAGGAAATAACGAAACGAATAGCAAGTTTCCTCAAATGAAGACTTGTGTGCGTTGTACGCATTGTTTTCAATGCGAGAGTGATAGGATTGCTCCTTTTGAGGCTAACCGATGTATAACGAAGTAATATGACTCTTAATCACCTATTTGTTTTCATATTTTGAGGAAATAACGAAACGAATAGAAAGTTTCCTCAAATGAAGACTTGTGTGCGTTGTACGCATTGTTTTCAATGCGAGAGTGATACGATTGCTCCTTTTGAGGCTAACCGATGTATAACGAAGTAATATGACTCTTAATCACCTATTTGTTTTCATATTTTGAGAAAATAACGAAACGAATAGCAAGTTTCCTCAAATGAAGACTTGTGCGCGTTGTACGCATTGTTTTCAATGCGAGAGTGATAGGATTGCTCCATTTGAGGCTAACCGATGTATAACGAAGTAATATGACTCTAATTCACCTATTTCTTTGCAAATTTTGAGGAAACATCGAAACGAATAGCAAGTTTCCTCAATTGAAGACTTGTGTGCGTTGTACGCATTGTTTTCAATGCGAGAGTGATAGGATTGCTCCTTTTGAGGCTAACCGATGTATAACGAAGTAATATGACTCTTAATCACCTATTTGTTTTCATATTTTGAGGAAATAACGAAACGAATAGCAAGTTTCCTCAAATGAAGACTTGTGTGCGTTGTACGCATTGTTTTCAATGCGAGAGTGATAGGATTGCTCCTTTTGAGGCTAACCGATGTATAACGAAGTAATATGACTCTTAATCACCTATTTGTTTTCATATTTTGAGGAAATAACGAAACGAATAGCAAGTTTCCTCAAATGAAGACTTGTGTGCGTTGTACGCATTGTTTTCAATGCGAGAGTGATAGGATTGCTCCATTTGAGGCTAACCGATGTATAACGAAGTAATATGACTCTTAATCACCTATTTGTTTTCATATTTTGAGGAAATAACGAAACGAATAGCAAGTTTCCTCAAATGAAGACTTGTGTGCGTTGTACGCATTGTTTTCAATGCGAGAGTGATAGGATTGCTCCATTTGAGGCTAAACGATGTATAACGAAGTAATATGACTCTAATTCACCTATTTCTTTGCAAATTTTGAGGAAACATCGAAACGAATAGAAAGTTTTCTCAATTGAAGACTTGTGTGCGTTGTACGCATTGTTTTCAATGCGAGAGTGATAGGATTGCTCCTTTTGAGGCTAACCGATGTATAACGAAGTAATATGACTCTTAATCACCTATTTGTTTTCATATTTTGAGGAAATAACGAAACGAATAGCAAGTTTCCTCAAATGAAGACTTGTGTGCGTTGTACGCATTGTTTTCAATGCGAGAGTGATAGGATTGCTCCTTTTGAGGCTAACCGATGTATAACGAAGTAATATGACTCTTAATCACCTATTTGTTTTCATATTTTGAGGAAATAACGAAACGAATAGAAAGTTTCCTCAAATGAAGACTTGTGTGCGTTGTACGCATTGTTTTCAATGCGAGAGTGATAGGATTGCTCCTTTTGAGGCTAACCGATGTATAACGAAGTAATATGACTCTTAATCACCTATTTGTTTTCATATTTTGTGGAAATAACGAAACGAATAGCAAGTTTCCTCAAATGAAGACTTGTGCGCGTTGTACGTGTAATATCCCAAATATTTCAAAAGTGATCTAACAAGATCCAAGCAAGGTTGTCAATTCAAAACCTAAGATCGATTGCTCAAGCATACCTTGAGCTATCTGAAAGAATATATACGACTCGAAACTACGATCGTATATAAAATAAAAAAAAGAGGTTAAACTATTTAACCTAAACTATATGTTATGTGATTAGTAAAGCTTGAATTGAGCTTTTAAATGTGTTGTATGAAATATCTATATGTAGGATTTTGTGTTTTGGTTCAAGTAGTAAACTTAACACTTATTAAAAATCAGAAGTCAATTTAGGGCAAAAACCTAAATTGGAAAAAGAGTTAAAACCTAAACCCTAACCCTAGGGTCTAAACCCTAGAAAATAACCTAGGCCCTTGAGCAAAATGTGAAGGTTAAATTGACATTCTGTTTCAAGATTCAACCTTCCCACGCTTTAAAAACACGTAATAGTCAGTAAAAGTTTTTCTCGAAAAACGTGTAAAAAGCACTATTCACGAAGAAACGTTTTTCATTCGTTTGATCGTTTCTTTCATCTGTAGGACTTCTTGTATTTCACGACATAGTGATAATATGAGGTTTAGATGCCAGGGAATCAATAAAATTTTCTTGAGAAAAAGACGAAAAAGACACGATTTACGAGAAAACGTTTGTTGTCTTTTTGAACGTTCTTTTCAACGTTTGGACTTTTTCTATTTCACGATATAGCATTTATACGGGGAATAGATACCACGGAGCCACTGATATTTTTCCATAAATAAAACGTAAATCGCTCTTCAAACGAAAACGCTTTCCGTTTTTGATCAAACCGTTGATGGATACAGTGTTTGTATGCAACACCGGTGCGTAATAAGCAATAAAAGATTTTCTCGAAAAGTGTGTCGAGAATAAGACGAAATAGGGAAAAGACAAAAATAAATATTATTTTTGACTTTTTGGTCTTCTAACCATTTTCTGAGAAATGGTTGTCAAAAACACTATTCACCGAAAAACGTGCCAAGTCTTTTGGACTTTTCACTTTACAGAAAAGTGTTCATTCGGAGCAAAACTCAGTAATATCAAAATTTTAAATCAGTAGAAGTTAACCAAATTAGTTGGAATCAGACTGTTATATAATTAACTGCTAATTCATCCGTATTGTTTTCATCAAACGGATCATGAGATAGGTTAACATTAAATTTGAATAATCAAATTTATCAGATTAATACCTAATTATATTATTCAATCATAATTAGTGTCTAAAATGAAAGAAATTTATCAATCGCGTCGCCCGGTAGGTGTATTTGAGAAAAATACACGGAAGGTTATCCGAGATTAATTCAAGAAAAACTTCGAGGGTCAGACGAGACATCATATTAATACTGTATGATGTATTTTATTAATAAAATACGTATAAGTAATTAAAACTTATATTACTAATGCGAAATATTTTAAATTAATCGCACGCGATTTATCCGATATACCAAAATCGGAAGAAATAATGACAAAACAGCTCGGGAAACTTCTAGAAGCTTGGCTTGGAAAATATCTAGATATTATTCTAGTTTTATTAATTAAATAATGTGCGAAATGACTAAAATGCCCTTAGCTTTTAAACTAATGACCAAACTACCCCGACCCTTGGTTTTCCTATAAATAGAAGGCTTAAGTTCATTAGTTCTTTACCATTTTTGAAAGCTAAAGAGCAAATATAGAGAGAGTTCTTGTGAGACAAGAATCGATTGTAAAGAAATAGTTAAAGCTTGCAATAACAAAAGGTACGATTCTTAGTTATTGTAATGTTTATTTTTATCGATGAGGCTCAAGAACATAAGTCGTAGCCATGTACAATTTTTTCGTTCTGCGTGTTCCTTATGACTTGAGCAAGTCGTTGTTATGTCAAATTTCATTTCATAGTTTAAAGTTCAAGAACATACGTCGTATCCATGTACGGTTTATCCGTTCTCCGTGTTCTTCGTATGTTCTGGAGTATTATTATAAATTGTTATAATTAAGTAAACAAGTCGTTATAATGACCAAATTTTGTCAATTATAAAGTGTTATAATCACATATGTAAGCAGTTATAATGCTCAAATTATTTCAAGTATGAAATCCAAAAGCTCAAGAACATAAGTCGTTACCATGTACGATTTTTCGTTCTTCGTGTTCTTCGTGTGTTCTTGAGCAAAAGTCATAATTTCTACATAAGTAGGTTTATGATTTGGTAATTTAGTGTTATGGGATGATGAAACATGATGGCCTTGCTAACTAATGCTTGTGGCATCAAGTTTTAGTAGTCGAAACGAAGAACGATGAAACTTTGTTCTTCGTGTTCTTCGTGTTCTTCGATTCGTTCTTCGTGTTCTTGAGAAAAAGTCATAAAATCTTATATAAGTTGGTTTATGATTTTGTTATTTTTATGTTATGAAGTGATACGGAGTGTTAGAACATGTTATCTTAGCAAATTAATGCTTGAGGTATCATGTTTTACCAATCGGATCAAAGAAAGCTAAGCTTAATATACTCGCAGATTTTTTTTTGCTAAAATCCGAAATTTTAAAGTCCGAATATGCCTTAGCAACCTAAATTAAAGTTGTGGATCATGAAATTCTAAGCAATTTAGACTCAAGAATCACTCAAAAATATTTTCGTATGACAAAGTTATGGCTGTCACTGTAAAAGAGGTCAGAGATATGAATCAGTTTTAGATCAGTCCCATTACTGGGAAATATGTGTAAATCAGTAAGGAATCTCGAACTTTGGTCTGAATGAAAGTTGTAGGTACGGAAGTTACGAACGCGTGAAATTTTGAACGACTCAAAAATGTTTTAAAACGAAGAAGTTATGGCCGTTTAACCGAGCCGGGGTCTGGCAGTCCAACAATCTGCCCAAATCCGAAAATTTGGCTTAAAAATGAGTTTTTGAGTTAGCCAATTTTCCAAATAATTTCACCTATGAAAATAGTGTAGTTAAGTTATTCTAAGACTTATTCAAAAGGAAAATTTGATAAACTAACATTCGGGGTCGCGTAACCCTTTTTGTAGGCGTTTAACGATTTCCCGGGAAAACCCTAACATGGTTTCAAGGCAAGTCTTCTAACTCTTGCTATGTGCTACTTGTGTAGTATTGTTAAAATGTTAAATGAGATGTGTAATGTCATGTTATTATGCAATAGATGATATGTGAAGTCTTTAACTGATGTTTACAAGCCTTCTAACTGTTATGTTTTATGTTTACGATTTACGAACATGATTTATACACTTTGTGTGTCAATGTGATATAAATTGTTGGAACGTGAGTTATATGTGATATTAAATGGAGAATTATGTTCAGTCAATGCATGTTAAAAGTTTATATGAAAGCATAAACTGCGTATGTGCTGTATGTTAGACTTGCTGAGCCGTCGTGCTCATTCTTGCGAATGAAACCTTATTTGCAGATTAAAGATGAACGTTAAGAAGATCATGAACTTAAAGATGCAGCATAGATTAGGCTTTCATGTAAATTGATTGTATTTGTATATGTCATAATGACTGTTGTAATACGAACAAACAAACATGTAACCGAATATTGAATGAATGATATAAATAATTATCATCAGAATGTTGTTATGTCTTTATTTTGATATAACCTAGAATTGTTAAAATTTAACATAGTATTGATAATGATCTATTTATCTGGATGAGGATCGGTAAATAACTTGTGAGTGCTGTACATCTGAGACAGAACTAAGCGATGTTGACTGGTCAAATCCATCGTTAAGGTTCCTCGGACCCAGGTATAACTCGTTATTACTATTCTGAATACCATATAAGTAGGATTATTGATATGAAGAGATATCTTTGTATATTGATACTTGTAGTACGAATGAGACCGTTACAAGTGGACGTATATAGAATATTTAAATCCTAAGGTTAAAATTAAACCGTTATATATGGTTTTATCCATTTATACGGATGAAATACAAGTTGATACTTGTATACTTATGAGACTGAGATCAAGTTAAGATCCAGGGACAATGTTAAGAGAAATTGTTAATGTATAGTCTAAAATAAGACTATTTCAACCAATATGATTATGGGATCATTGGTTAAGTCGATAGATGTATGAAATTAACGCACAAGGTCCGCCGCAAGTAAAGCGCGGGGGATTTTTGGGGGCGTTACAGTTGGTATCAGAGCAGTGGATTATAGTTTCGAGGTAACAAGTACCTTGGAGTATAATCTGATGGATTAAGAAGAAATGGACTTGTGAAGGGTCTGTAAATAATTAAAAGTTATGCATAAATCTTAATACATAAAAATTATTATGTGAAAGAAATATAATGAATAAAGATAAACTCTTTACGAGAATATCTGAATTTAAATAGACTCATAAAGAGTTCTCAAAGCAAGCAATAAGATAAAATAATCTTATTGGTTTTTGCGTGAAACTGTTTCATAAAAATGAAATGGTGTGTTTGGTATGTTGTTTAATTATACCTAAGAAAAGAGATGAGTAAACTCATAAGGAATGTAAATGATGAAGGAATGAATTAAGAAAAGAAAGTGACTAGGATAGTTATAGAACGATTAGGGATTTCAATTGAAAACTCATATTAGTAAAATTGAGTAGAACGACTCTCTTGTATGGGAAAGAGTTTAATATGCTTCAGAGAACCGATCTAACTACATTGTTGGTATGAATGATTCATGGTCAGTGTTCTCAAAGTGGGTTACACACTGAATGAAATCATTTGAGGATAGTGTTGATGAGACGGGGAACTGATTCATTAGTTCTTGGGTGGAGGAATAACTCAGTTTGCTATATTGATAAGTAAATTAAAATCTTATGTCAAACTCTTCTTTGTATATATTTTGAAAAGGTGATTCTTTTCTCATATGTATATTGACTAGTTAGTAGTTGTTACGTCATAACTATAGTTTTAAAAATATTTGTATGTTAGTTACTGAGCGAACGAACATTGTTATGGACTTGGGCTATGATATGTTAGTCGAACCGACTTGTGAGATGCGGCTACGATTTGTCTATTCAGTGCGATATTGATCAGTACCAATGTGCGCTGAGACATTTTAATTCCGTGTTGATGAGAAGGGGAACTAATATATTTGTTTGTACTTGTTTTACTACAACCAATCAGTTTACTATATTACTATATATTTGAAAAACTTGTGTTATGGTTAGAGAATAATGGAAAAGATAGAGGATTGAGGGTATTTCAAAAAAATCTTCTAGCTATGCTAGATCTTCATGGTTATATTCGCACTTGTGTGCCTTTGAAAAGAGTGGTTCACTAGTTGAACTGGAAAATTTTGTTAGTTCTTCACTAGCTATGTTATTCATATGTCTATGCTAATTGTTTTGGCTAGACGGATTTAATGCGAAGAATAAAAATGATTTATTCATCAACACCCCATTTAACCTGGTGTGAAGATGATACATGATGAGTTATCAACGCACTTTGCAAGGTGCGGTATACAGTCATAAAATTGCTTTTCAAAAAGTTTGAATGGTTTAAATATGAGTCAATGCCAATTGTTTCGGCTAGACACCTTTGGTTATGAAAAAAGAACGGACGTAGGAATTCGATAGACGCAATAAACCGCGTCTTTAAAGATAATATGGTACGACAGGCTGATCACCTAAAGTACAACGTATGTGTGTTCTCGATCTTAATTGATTGTTACACAATGTATGGTGTTCTCAATCTTAATTGATTGCTACACAAAGTATGAAGTGTTCTCAATCTTAATTGATTGCTACACAAGATATGGTTTTCCAGTCCGGATGATGATTTAAAAATTATGGGTTATATAGTATTCATAGTTTTTGAATAAGGTAAAGGTCTTGATTGACCGCTGTATAAGTGAGAAGAATCCAAGATAAAGGAAGAATGAGACTGAATGTCGAGTATGAAAAGAGGTTTAAAACCTAGAGTTATGAAAGGAAATGTGTAGAGATAAGTGAACATTGTTCAGACCTAATCAAAGTATTGGAGGTTTAATGTGAGTAAAAGATGAATTTAGAAAATTCATATTGAAGAGTAAATTGGAGATGATTATATTATAATTTCGAGGACGAAATTATGATAAGAAGGAGAGAATGTAATATCCTGAATATTTATAGCACTTATAAATATGATATTAAATGACTAAAATAATTGTAAAGTTAATTTCGAGGACGAAATTCCTGTAAGTTGGGTTGAATGTAATATCCCAAATATTTCAAAAGTGATCTAACAAGATCCAAGCAAGGTTGTCAATTCAAAACCTAAGATCGATTGCTCAAGCATACCTTGAGCTATCTGAAAGAATATATACGACTCGAAACTACGATCGTATATAAAATAAAAAAAAGAGGTTAAACTATTTAACCTAAACTATATGTTATGTGATTAGTAAAGCTTGAATTGAGCTTTTAAATGGGTTGGATGAAATATCTATATGTAGGATTTTGTGTTTTGGTTCAAGTAGTAAACTTAACACTTATTAAAAATCAGAAGTCAATTTAGGGCAAAAACCTAAATTGGAAAAAGAGTTAAAACCTAAACCCTAACCCTAGGGTCTAAACCCTAGAAAATAACCTAGGCCCTTGAGCAAAATGTGAAGGTTAAATTGACATTCTGTTTCAAGATTCAACCTTCCCACGCTTTAAAAACACGTAATAGTCAGTAAAAGTTTTTCTCGAAAAACGTGTAAAAAGCACTATTCACGAAGAAACGTTTTTCATTCGTTTGATCGTTTCTTTCATCTGTAGGACTTCTTGTATTTCACGACATAGTGATAATATGAGGTTTAGATGCCAGGGAATCAATAAAATTTTCTTGGGAAAAAGACGAAAAAGACACGATTTACGAGAAAACGTTTGTTGTCTTTTTGAACGTTCTTTTCAACGTTTGGACTTTTTCTATTTCACGATATAGCATTTATACGGGGAATAGATACCACGGAGCCACTGATATTTTTCCATAAATAAAACGTAAATCGCTCTTCAAACGAAAACGCTTTCCGTTTTTGATCAAACCGTTGATGGATACAGTGTTTGTATGCAACACCGGTGCGTAATAAGCAATAAAAGATTTTCTCGAAAAGTGTGTCGGGAATAAGACGAAATAGGGAAAAGACAAAAATAAATATTATTTTTGACTTTTTGGTCTTCTAACCATTTTCTGAGAAATGGTTGTCAAAAACACTATTCACCGAAAAACGTGCCAAGTCTTTTGGACTTTTCACTTTACAGAAAAGTGTTCATTCGGAACAAAACTCAGTAATATCAAAATTTTAAATCAGTAGAAGTTAACCAAATTAGTTGGAATCAGACTGTTATATAATTAACTGCTAATTCATCCGTATTGTTTTCATCAAACGGATCATGAGATAGGTTAACATTAAATTTGAATAATCAAATTTATCAGATTAATACCTAATTATATTATTCAATCATAATTAGTGTCTAAAATGAAAGAAATTTATCAATCGCGTCGCCCGGTAGGTGTATTTGAGAAAAATACACGGAAGGTTATCCGAGATTAATTCAAGAAAAACTTCGAGGGTCAGACGAGACATCATATTAATACTGTATGATGTATTTTATTAATAAAATACGTATAAGTAATTAAAACTTATATTACTAATGCGAAATATTTTAAATTAATCGCACGCGATTTATCCGATATACCAAAATCGGAAGAAATAATGACAAAACAGCTCGGGAAGCTTCTAGAAGCTTGGCTTGGAAAATATCTAGATATTATTCTAGTTTTATTAATTAAATAATGTGCGAAATGACTAAAATGCCCTTAGCTTTTAAACTAATGACCAAACTACCCCGACCCTTGGTTTTCCTATAAATAGAAGGCTTAAGTTCATTAGTTCTTTACCATTTTTGAAAGCTAAAGAGCAAATATAGAGAGAGTTCTTGTGAGACAAGAATCGATTGTAAAGAAATAGTTAAAGCTTGCAATAACAAAAGGTACGATTCTTAGTTATTGTAATGTTTATTTTTATCGATGAGGCTCAAGAACATAAGTCGTAGCCATGTACAATTTTTTCGTTCTGCGTGTTCCTTATGACTTGAGCAAGTCGTTGTTATGTCAAATTTCATTTCATAGTTTAAAGTTCAAGAACATACGTCGTATCCATGTACGGTTTATCCGTTCTCCGTGTTCTTCGTATGTTCTGGAGTATTATTATAAATTGTTATAATTAAGTAAACAAGTCGTTATAATGACCAAATTTTGTCAATTATAAAGTGTTATAATCACATATGTAAGCAGTTATAATGCTCAAATTATTTCAAGTATGAAATCCAAAAGCTCAAGAACATAAGTCGTTACCATGTACGATTTTTCGTTCTTCGTGTTCTTCGTGTGTTCTTGAGCAAAAGTCATAATTTCTACATAAGTAGGTTTATGATTTGGTAATTTAGTGTTATGGGATGATGAAACATGATGGCCTTGCTAACTAATGCTTGTGGCATCAAGTTTTAGTAGTCGAAACGAAGAACGATGAAACTTTGTTCTTCGTGTTCTTCGTGTTCTTCGATTCGTTCTTCGTGTTCTTGAGAAAAAGTCATAAAATCTTATATAAGTTGGTTTATGATTTTGTTATTTTTATGTTATGAAGTGATACGGAGTGTTAGAACATGTTATCTTAGCAAATTAATGCTTGAGGTATCATGTTTTACCAATCGGATCAAAGAAAGCTAAGCTTAATATACTCGCAGATTTTTTTTTGCTAAAATCCGAAATTTTAAAGTCCGAATATGCCTTAGCAACCTAAATTAAAGTTGTAGATCATGAAATTCTAAGCAATTTAGACTCAAGAATCACTCAAAAATATTTTCGTATGACAAAGTTATGGCTGTCACTGTAAAAGAGGTCAGAAATATGAATCAGTTTTAGATCAGTCCCATTACTGGGAAATATGTGTAAATCAGTAAGGAATCTCGAACTTTGGTCTGAATGAAAGTTGTAGGTACGGAAGTTACGAACGCGTGAAATTTTGAACGACTCAAAAATGTTTTAAAACGAAGAAGTTATGGCCGTTTAACCGAGCCGGGGTCTGGCAGTCCAACAATCTGCCCAAATCCGAAAATTTGGCTTAAAAATGAGTTTTTGAGTTAGCCAATTTTCCAAATAATTTCACCTATGAAAATAGTGTAGTTAAGTTATTCTAAGACTTATTCAAAAGGAAAATTTGATAAACTAACATTCGGGGTCGCGTAACCCTTTTTGTAGGCGTTTAACGATTTCCCGGGAAAACCCTAACATGGTTTCAAGGCAAGTCTTCTAACTCTTGCTATGTGCTACTTGTGTAGTATTGTTAAAATGTTAAATGAGATGTGTAATGTCATGTTATTATGCAATAGATGATATGTGAAGTCTTTAACTGATGTTTACAAGCCTTCTAACTGTTATGTTTTATGTTTACGATTTACGAACATGATTTATACACTTTGTGTGTCAATGTGATATAAATTGTTGGAACGTGAGTTATATGTGATATTAAATGGAGAATTATGTTCAGTCAATGCATGTTAAAAGTTTATATGAAAGCATAAACTGCGTATGTGCTGTATGTTAGACTTGCTGAGCCGTCGTGCTCATTCTTGCGAATGAAACCTTATTTGCAGATTAAAGATGAACGTTAAGAAGATCATGAACTTAAAGATGCAGCATAGATTAGGCTTTCATGTAAATTGATTGTATTTGTATATGTCATAATGACTGTTGTAATACGAACAAACAAACATGTAACCGAATATTGAATGAATGATATAAATAATTATCATCAGAATGTTGTTATGTCTTTATTTTGATATAACCTAGAATTGTTAAAATTTAACATAGTATTGATAATGATCTATTTATCTGGATGAGGATCGGTAAATAACTTGTGAGTGCTGTACATCTGAGACAGAACTAAGCGATGTTGACTGGTCAAATCCATCGTTAAGGTTCCTCGGACCCAGGTATAACTCGTTATTACTATTCTGAATACCATATAAGTAGGATTATTGATATGAAGAGATATCTTTGTATATTGATACTTGTAGTACGAATGAGACCGTTACAAGTGGACGTATATAGAATATTTAAATCCTAAGGTTAAAATTAAACCGTTATATATGGTTTTATCCATTTATACGGATGAAATACAAGTTGATACTTGTATACTTATGAGACTGAGATCAAGTTAAGATCCAGGGACAATGTTAAGAGAAATTGTTAATGTATAGTCTAAAATAAGACTATTTCAACCAATATGATTATGGGATCATTGGTTAAGTCGATAGATGTATGAAATTAACGCACAAGGTCCGCCGCAAGTAAAGCGCGGGGGATTTTTGGGGGCGTTACAGTACGCATTGTTTTCAATGCGAGAGTGATAGGATTGCTCCATTTGAGGCTAACCGATGTATAACGAAGTAATATGACTCTAATTCACCTATTTCTTTGCAAATTTTGAGGAAACATCGAAACGAATAGCAAGTTTCCTCAATTGAAGACTTGTGTGCGTTGTACGCATTGTTTTCAATGCGAGAGTGATAGGATTGCTCCTTTTGAGGTTAACCGATGTATAACGAAGTAATATGACTCTTAATCACCTATTTGTTTTCATATTTTGAGGAAATAACGAAACGAATAGCAAGTTTCCTCAAATGAAGACTTGTGTGCGTTGTACGCATTGTTTTCAATGCGAGACTGATAGGATTGCTCCATTTGAGGCTAACCGATGTATAACGAAGTAATATGACTCTAATTCACCTATTTCTTTGCAAATTTTGAGGAAACATCGAAACGAATAGCAAGTTTTCTCAATTGAAGACTTGTGTGCGTTGTACGCATTGTTTTCAATGCGAGAGTGATAGGATTGCTCCTTTTGAGGCTAACCGATTTATAACGAAGTTATATGACTCTTAATCACCTATTTGTTTTCATATTTTGAGGAAATAACGAAACGAATAGCAAGTTTCCTCAAATGAAGACTTGTGTGCGTTGTACGCATTGTTTTCAATGCGAGAGTGATACGATTGCTCCTTTTGAGGCTAACCGATGTATAACGAAGTAATATGACTCTAATTCACCTATTTCTTTGCAAATTTTGAGGAAACATCGAAACGAATAGCAAGTTTTCTCAATTGAAGACTTGTGTGCGTTGTACGCATTGTTTTCAATGCGAGAGTGATAGGATTGCTCCTTTTGAGGCTAACCGATTTATAACGAAGTTATATGACTCTTAATCACCTATTTGTTTTCATATTTTGAGGAAATAACGAAACGAATAGCAAGTTTCCTCAAATGAAGACTTGTGTGCGTTGTACGCATTGTTTTCAATGCGAGAGTGATAGGATTGCTTCTTTTGAGGCTAACCGATGTATAACGAAGTAATATGACTCTTAATCACCTATTTGTTTTCATATTTTGAGGAAATAACGAAACGAATAGCAAGTTTCCTCAAATGAAGACTTGTGCGCGTTGTACGCATTGTTTTCAATGCGAGAGTGATAGGATTGCTCCATTTGAGGCTAACCGATGTATAACGAAGTAATATGACTCTAATTCACCTATTTCTTTGCAAATTTTGAGGAAACATCGAAACGAATAGCAAGTTTCCTCAATTGAAGACTTGTGTGCGTTGTACGCATTGTTTTCAATGCGAGAGTGATAGGATTGCTCCTTTTGAGGCTAACCGATGTATAACGAAGTAATATGACTCTTAATCACCTATTTGTTTTCATATTTTGAGGAAATAACGAAACGAATAGCAAGTTTCCTCAAATAAAGACTTGTGTGCGTTGTACGCATTGTTTTCAATGCGAGAGTGATAGGATTGCTCCTTTTGAGGCTAACCGATGTATAACGAAGTAATATGACTCTTAATCACCTATTTGTTTTCATATTTTGAGGAAATAACGAAACGAATAGCAAGTTTCCTCAAATGAAGACTTGTGCGCGTTGTACGCATTGTTTTCAATCCGAGAGTGATAGTATTGCTCCATTTGAGGCTAACCGATGTATAACGAAGTAATATGACTCTAATTCACCTATTTCTTTGCAAATTTTGAGGAAACATCGACACGAATAGCAAGTTTTCTCAATTGAAGACTTGTGTGCGTTGTACGCATTGTTTTCAATGCGAGAGTGATAGGATTGCTCATTTTGAGGCTAACCGATGTATAACGAAGTAATATGACTCTTAATCACCTATTTGTTTTCATATTTTGAGGAAATAACGAAACGAATAGCAAGTTTCCTCAAATGAAGACTTGTGTGCATTGTACGCATTGTTTTCAATGCGAGAGTGATACGATTGCTCCTTTTGAGGTTAACCGATGTATAACGAAGTAATATGACTCTTAATCACCTATTTGTTTTCATATTTTGAGGAAATAACGAAACGAATAGCAAGTTTCCTCAAATGAAGACTTGTGTGCGTTGTACGCATTGTCTTCAATGCGAGAGTGATAGGATTGCTCCATTTGAGGCTAAACGATGTATAACGAAGTAATATGACTCTAATTCACCTATTTCTTTGCAAATTTTGAGGAAACATCGAAACGAATAGAAAGTTTTCTCAATTGAAGACTTGTGTGCGTTGTACGCATTGTTTTCAATGCGAGAGTGATAGGATTGCTCCTTTTGAGGCTAACCGATGTATAACTAAGTAATATGACTCTTAATCACCTATTTGTTTTCATATTTTGAGGAAATAACGAAACGAATAGCAAGTTTCCTCAAATGAAGACTTGTGTGCGTTGTACGCATTGTTTTCAATGCGAGAGTGATAGGATTGCTCCTTTTGAGGCTAACCGATGTATAACGAAGTAATATGACTCTTAATCACCTATTTGTTTTCATATTTTGAGGAAATAACGAAACGAATAGAAAGTTTCCTCAAATGAAGACTTGTGTGCGTTGTACGCATTGTTTTCAATGCGAGAGTGATACGATTGCTCCTTTTGAGGCTAACCGATGTATAACGAAGTAATATGACTCTTAATCACCTATTTGTTTTCATATTTTGAGGAAATAACGAAACGAATAGCAAGTTTCCTCAAATGAAGACTTGTGCGCGTTGTACGCATTGTTTTCAATGCGAGAGTGATAGGATTGCTCCATTTGAGGCTAACCGATGTATAACGAAGTAATATGACTCTAATTCACCTATTTCTTTGCAAATTTTGAGGAAACATCGAAACGAATAGCAAGTTTCCTCAATTGAAGACTTGTGTGCGTTGTACGCATTGTTTTCAATGCGAGAGTGATAGGATTGCTCCTTTTGAGGCTAACCGATGTATAACGAAGTAATATGACTCTTAATCACCTATTTGTTTTCATATTTTGAGGAAATAACGAAACGAATAGCAAGTTTCCTCAAATGAAGACCTGTGCGCATTGTACGCATTGTTTTCAATGCGAGAGTGATATTATTGCTCCATTTGAGGCTAACCGATGTATAACGAAGTAATATGACTCTAATTCACCTATTTCTTTGCAAATTTTGAGGAAACATCGAAACGAATAGCAAGTTTTCTCAATTGAAGACTTGTGTGCGTTGTACGCATTGTTTTCAATGCGAGAGTGATAGGATTGCTCCTTTTGAGGCTAACCGATGTATAACGAAGTAATATGACTCTTAATCACCTATTTGTTTTCATATTTTGAGGAAATAACGAAACGAATAGCAAGTTTCCTCAAATGAAGACTTGTGTGCGTTGTACGCATTGTTTTCAATGCGAGAGTGATACGATTGCTCCTTTTGAGGTTAACCGATGTATAACGAAGTAATATGACTCTTAATCACCTATTTGTTTTCATATTTTGAGGAAATAACGAAACGAATAGCAAGTTTCCTCAAATGAAGACTTGTGTGCGTTGTACGCATTGTTTTCAATGCGAGAGTGATAGGATTGCTCCATTTGAGGCTAAACGATGTATAACGAAGTAATATGACTCTAATTCACCTATTTCTTTGCAAATTTTGAGGAAACATCGAAACGAATAGAAAGTTTTCTCAATTGAAGACTTGTGTGCGTTGTACGCATTGTTTTCAATGCGAGAGTGATAGGATTGCTCCTTTTGCGGCTAACCGATGTATAACGAAGTAATATGACTCTTAATCACCTATTTGTTTTCATATTTTGAGGAAATAACGAAACGAATAGCAAGTTTCCTCAAATGAAGACTTGTGTGCGTTGTACGCATTGTTTTCAATGCGAGAGTGATAGGATTGCTCCTTTTGAGGCTAAGCGATGTATAACGAAGTAATATGACTCTTAATCACCTATTTGTTTTCATATTTTGAGGAAATAACGAAACGAATAGAAAGTTTCCTCAAATGAAGACTTGTGTGCGTTGTACGCATTGTTTTCAATGCGAGAGTGATACGATTGCTCCTTTTGAGGCTAACCGATGTATAACGAAGTAATATGACTCTTAATCACCTATTTGTTTTCATATTTTGAGGAAATAACGAAACGAATAGCAAGTTTCCTCAAATGAAGACTTGTGCGCGTTGTACGCATTGTTTTCAATGCGAGAGTGATAGGATTGCTCCATTTGAGGCTAACCGATGTATAACGAAGTAATATGACTCTAATTCACCTATTTCTTTGCAAATTTTGAGGAAACATCGAAACGAATAGCAAGTTTCCTCAATTGAAGACTTGTGTGCGTTGTACGCATTGTTTTCAATGCGAGAGTGATAGGATTGCTCCTTTTGAGGCTAACCGATGTATAACGAAGTAATATGACTCTTAATCACCTATTTGTTTTCATATTTTGAGGAAATAACGAAACGAATAACAAGTTTCCTCAAATGAAGACTTGTGTGCGTTGTACGCATTGTTTTCAATGCGAGAGTGATACGATTGCTCCTTTTGAGGCTAACCGATGTATAACGAAGTAATATGACTCTTAATCACCTATTTGTTTTCATATTTTTAGGAAATAACGAAACGAATAGCAAGTTTCCTCAAATGAAGACTTGTGTGCGTTGTACGCATTGTTTTCAATGCGAGAGTGATAGGATTGCTCCTTTTGAGGCTAACCGATGTATAACGAAGTAATATGACTCTTAATCACCTATTTGTTTGCATATTTTGAGGAAATAACGAAACGAATAGCAAGTTTCCTCAAATGAAGACTTGTGCGCGTTGTACGCATTGTTTTCAATGTGAGAGTGATAGGATTGCTCCATTTGAGGCTAACCGATGTATAACGAAGTAATATGACTCTAATTCACCTATTTCTTTGCAAATTTTGAGGAAATATCGAAACGAATAGCAAGTTTCCTCAAGTGAAGACTTGTGTGCGTTGTACGCATTGTTTTCAATGCGAGAGTGATAGGATTGCTCCTTTTGAGGCTAACCGATGTATAACGAAGTAATATGACTCTTAATCACCTATTTGTTTGCATATTTTGAGGAAATAACGAAACGAATAGCAAGTTTCCTCAAATGAAGACTTGTGCGCGTTGTACGCATTGTTTTCAATGTGAGAGTGATAGGATTGCTCCATTTGAGGCTAACCGATGTATAACGAAGTAATATGACTCTAATTCACCTATTTCTTTGCAAATTTTGAGGAAATATCGAAACGAATAGCAAGTTTCCTCAATTGAAGACTTGTGTGCGTTGTACGCATTGTTTTCAATGCGAGAGTGATAGGATTGCTCCTTTTGAGGCTAACCGATGTATAACGAAGTAATATGACTCTTAATCACCTATTTGTTTGCATATTTTGAGGAAATAACGAAACGAATAGCAAGTTTCCTCAAATGAAGACTTGTGTGCGTTGTACGCATTATTTTCAATGCGAGAGTGATAGGATTGCTCCTTTTGAGGCTAACCGATGTATAACGAAGTAATATGACTCTTAATCACCTATTTGTTTGCATATTTTGAGGAAATAACGAAACGAATAGCAAGTTTCCTCAAATGAAGACTTGTGCGCATTGTACGCATTGTTTTCAATGCGAGAGTGATAGTATTGCTCCATTTGAGGCTAACCGATGTATAACGAAGTAATATGACTCTAATTCACCTATTTCTTTGCAAATTTTGAGGAAACATCGAAACGAATAGCAAGTTTTCTCAATTGAAGACTTGTGTGCGTTGTACGCATTGTTTTCAATGCGAGAGTGATAGGATTGCTCCTTTTGAGGCTAACCGATGTATAACGAAGTAATATGACTCTTAATCACCTATTTGTTTTCATATTTTGAGGAAATAACGAAACGAATAGCAAGTTTCCTCAAATGAAGACTTGTGTGCGTTGTACGCATTGTTTTCAATGCGAGAGTGATACGATTGCTCCTTTTGAGGTTAACCGATGTATAACGAAGTAATATGACTCTTAATCACCTATTTGTTTTCATATTTTGAGGAAATAACGAAACGAATAGCAAGTTTCCTCAAATGAAGACTTGTGTGCGTTGTACGCATTGTTTTCAATGCGAGATTGATAGGATTGCTCCATTTGAGGCTAAACGATGTATAACGAAGTAATATGACTCTAATTCACCTATTTCTTTGCAAATTTTGAGGAAACATCGAAACGAATAGAAAGTTTTCTCAATTGAAGACTTGTGTGCGTTGTACGCATTGTTTTCAATGCGAGAGTGATAGGATTGCTCCTTTTGAGGCTAAACGATGTATAACGAAGTAATATGACTCTAATTCACCTATTTCTTTGCAAATTTTGAGGAAACATCGAAACGAATAGAAATTTTTCTCAATTGAAGACTTGTGTGCGTTGTACGCATTGTTTTCAATGCGAGAGTGATAGGATTGCTCCTTTTGAGGCTAACCGATGTATAACGAAGTAATATGACTCTTAATCACCTATTTGTTTTCATATTTTGAGGAAATAACGAAACGAATAGCAAGTTTCCTCAAATGAAGACTTATGTGCGTTGTACGCATTGTTTTCAATGCGAGAGTGATACGATTGCTCCTTTTGAGGCTAACCGATGTATAACGAAGTAATATGACTCTTAATCACCTATTTGTTTTCATATTTTGAGGAAATAACGAAACGAATAGAAAGTTTTCTCAAATGAAGACTTGTGTGCGTTGTACGCATTGTTTTCAATGCGAGAGTGATACGATTGCTCCTTTTGAGGCTAACCGATGTATAACGAAGTAATATGACTCTTAATCACCTATTTGTTTTCATATTTTGAGGAAATAACGAAACGAATAGCAAGTTTCCTCAAATGAAGACTTGTGTGCGTTGTACGCATTGTTTTCAATGCGAGAGTGATAGGATTGCTCCTTTTGAGGCTAACCGATGTATAACGAAGTAATATGACTCTTAATCACCTATTTGTTTTCATATTTTGAGGAAATAACGAAACGAATAGCAAGTTTCCTCAAATGAAGACTTGTGTGCGTTGTACGCATTGTTTTCAATGCGAGAGTGATAGGATTGCTCCTTTTGAGGCTAACCGATGTATAACGAAGTAATATGACTCTTAATCACCTATTTGTTTTCATATTTTGAGGAAATAACGAAACGAATAGCAAGTTTCCTCAAATGAAAACTTGTGTGCGTTGTACGCATTGTTTTCAATGCGAGAGTGATAGGATTGCTCCATTTGAGGCTAACCGATGTATAACGAAGTAATATGACTCTTAATCACCTATTTGTTTTCATATTTTGAGGAAATAACGAAACGAATAGCAAGTTTCCTCAAATGAAGACTTGTGTGCGTTGTACGCATTGTTTTCAATGCGAGAGTGATAGGATTGCTCCATTTGAGGCTAAACGATGTATAACGAAGTAATATGACTCTAATTCACCTATTTCTTTGCAAATTTTGAGGAAACATCGAAACGAATAGAAAGTTTTCTCAATTGAAGACTTGTGTGCGTTGTACGCATTGTTTTCAATGCGAGAGTGATAGGATTGCTCCTTTTGAGGCTAACCGATGTATAACGAAGTAATATGACTCTTAATCACCTATTTGTTTTCATATTTTGAGGAAATAACGAAACGAATAGCAAGTTTCCTCAAATGAAGACTTGTGTGCGTTGTACGCATTGTTTTCAATGCGAGAGTGATAGGATTGCTCCTTTTGAGGCTAACCGATGTATAACGAAGTAATATGACTCTTAATCACCTATTTGTTTTCATATTTTGAGGAAATAACGAAACGAATAGAAAGTTTCCTCAAATGAAGACTTGTGTGCGTTGTACGCATTGTTTTCAATGCGAGAGTGATACGATTGCTCCTTTTGAGGCTAACCGATGTATAACGAAGTAATATGACTCTTAATCACCTATTTGTTTTCATATTTTGAGGAAATAACGAAACGAATAGCAAGTTTCCTCAAATGAAGACTTGTGCGCGTTGTACGCATTGTTTTCAATGCGAGAGTGATAGGATTGCTCCATTTGAGGCTAAACGATGTATAACGAAGTAATATGACTCTAATTCACCTATTTCTTTGCAAATTTTGAGCAAACATCGAAACGAATAGAAAGTTTTCTCAATTGAAGACTTGTGTGCGTTGTACGCATTGTTTTCAATGCGAGAGTGATAGGATTGCTCCTTTTGAGGCTAAACGATGTATAACGAAGTAATATGACTCTAATTCACCTATTTCTTTGCAAATTTTGAGGAAACATCGAAACGAATAGAAAGTTTTCTCAATTGAAGACTTGTGTGCGTTGTACGCATTGTTTTCAATGCGAGAATGATAGGATTGCTCCTTTTGAGGCTAACCGATGTATAACGAAGTAATATGACTCTTAATCACCTATTTGTTTTCATATTTTGAGGAAATAACGAAACGAATAGCAAGTTTCCTCAAATGAAGACTTGTGTGCATTGTACGCATTGTTTTCAATGCGAGAGTGATACGATTGCTCCTTTTGAGGCTAACCGATGTATAACGAAGTAATATGACTCTTAATCACCTATTTGTTTTCATATTTTGAGGAAATAACGAAACGAATAGAAAGTTTTCTCAAATGAAGACTTGTGTGCGTTGTACGCATTGTTTTCAATGCGAGAGTGATACGATTGCTCCTTTTGAGGCTAACCGATGTATAACGAAGTAATATGACTCTTAATCACCTATTTGTTTTCATATTTTGAGGAAATAACGAAACGAATAGCAAGTTTCCTCAAATGAAGACTTGTGTGCGTTGTACGCATTGTTTTCAATGCGAGAGTGATAGGATTGCTCCTTTTGAGGCTAACCGATGTATAACGAAGTAATATGACTCTTAATCACCTATTTGTTTTCATATTTTGAGGAAATAACGAAACGAATAGCAAGTTTCCTCAAATGAAGACTTGTGTGCGTTGTACGCATTGTTTTCAATGCGAGAGTGATAGGATTGATCCTTTTGAGGCTAACCGATGTATAACGAAGTAATATGACTCTTAATCACCTATTTGTTTTCATATTTTGAGGAAATAACGAAACGAATAGCAAGTTTCCTCAAATGAAGACTTGTGTGCGTTGTACGCATTGTTTTCAATGCGAGAGTGATAGGATTGCTCCATTTGAGGCTAACCGATGTATAACGAAGTAATATGACTCTTAATCACCTATTTGTTTTCATATTTTGAGGAAATAACGAAACGAATAGCAAGTTTCCTCAAATGAAGACTTGTGTGCGTTGTACGCATTGTTTTCAATGCGAGAGTGATAGGATTGCTCCATTTGAGGCTAAACGATGTATAACGAAGTAATATGACTCTAATTCACCTATTTCTTTGCAAATTTTGAGGAAACATCGAAACGAATAGAAAGTTTTCTCAATTGAAGACTTGTGTGCGTTGTACGCATTGTTTTCAATGCGAGAGTGATAGGATTGCTCCTTTTGAGGCTAACCGATGTATAACGAAGTAATATGACTCTTAATCACCTATTTGTTTTCATATTTTGAGGAAATAACGAAACGAATAGCAAGTTTCCTCAAATGAAGACTTGTGTGCGTTGTACGCATTGTTTTCAATGCGAGAGTGATAGGATTGCTCCTTTTGAGGCTAACCGATGTATAACGAAGTAATATGACTCTTAATCACCTATTTGTTTGCATATTTTGAGGAAATAACGAAACGAATAGAAAGTTTCCTCAAATGAAGACTTGTGTGCGTTGTACGCATTGTTTTCAATGCGAGAGTGATACGATTGCTCCTTTTGAGGCTAACCGATGTATAACGAAGTAATATGACTTTTAATCACCTATTTGTTTTCATATTTTGAGGAAATAACGAAACGAATAGCAAGTTTCCTCAAATGAAGACTTGTGCGCGTTGTACGCATTGTTTTCAATGCGAGAGTGATAGGATTGCTCCATTTGAGGCTAACCGATGTATAACGAAGTAATATGACTCTAATTCACCTATTTCTTTGCAAATTTTGAGGAAATAACGAAACGAATAGCAAGTTTCCTCAAGTGAAGACTTGTGTGCGTTGTACGCATTGTTTTCAATGCGAGAGTGATAGGATTTGTAACGCCCCCAAAATCCCCGCGCTTTCGATGCGGCGGACCTTGTGCGTTAATTTCGTACATCTATCGACTTAACCAATGATCCCATAATCATATTGGTTGAATTAGTCTTATTTTAGACTATACATTAACAATTTCTCTTAACATTGTCCCTGGATCTTAACTTGATCTCAGTCTCATAAGTATACAAGTATCAACTTGTATTTCATCCGTATAAATGGATAAAACCATATATAACGGTTTAATTTTAACCTTAGGATTTAAATATTCTATATACGTCCACTTGTAACGGTCTCATTCGTACTACAAGTATCAATATACAAAGATATCTCTTCATATCAATAATCCTACTTATATGGTATTCAGAATAGTAATAACGAGTTATACCTGGGTCCGAGGAACCTTAACGATGGATTTGACCAGTCAACATCGCTTAGTTCTGTCTCAGATGTACAGCACTCACAAGTTATTTACCGATCCTCATCCAGATAAATAGATCATTATCAATACTATGTTAAATTTTAACAATTCTAGGTTATATCAAAATAAAGACATAACAACATTCTGATGATAATTATTTATATCATTCATTCAATATTCGGTTACATGTTTGTTTGTTCGTATTACAACAGTCATTATGACATATACAAATACAATCAATTTACATGAAAACCTAATCTATGCTGCATCTTTACGTTCATGATCTTCTTAACGTTCATCTTTAATCTGCAAATAAGGTTTTATTCGCAAGAATGAGCACGACGGCTCAGCAAGTCTAACATATAGCACATACGCAGTTTATGCTTTCATATAAACTTTAACATGCATTGACTGAACATAATTCTCCATTTAATATCACATATAACTCACGTTCCAATAATTTATATCACATTGACACACAAAGTGTATAAATCATGTTCGTAAATCGTAAACATAAAATATAACAGTTAGAAGGCTTGTAAACATCAGTTAAAGACTTCACATATCATCTATTGCATAATAACATAACATTATACGTCTCATTTATCATTTTAACAATACTAAACAAGTAGCACATAGCAAGAGTTAGAAGACTTGCCTTAAAACCATGTTAGGGTTTTCCCGGGAAATCGTTAAACGCCTACAAAAAGGGTTACGCGACCCCGAATGTTAGATTATCAAATTTTCCTTTTGAATAAGTCTTAGAATAACTTAACTACACTATTTTCATAGGTGGAATTATTTGGAAAATTGGCTAACTCAAAAACTCATTTTTAAGCCAAATTTTCGGATTTGGGCAGATTGTTGGACTGCCAGACCCCGACTCGGTTAAACGGCCATAACTTCTTCGTTTTAAAACATTTTTGAGTCATTCAAAATTTTACGCGTTCGTAACTTCCGTACCTACAACTTTAATTCAGACCAAAGTTCGAGATTCCTTACTGATTTACACATATTTCCCAGTAATGGGACTGATCTAAAACTGATTCATATTTCTGACCTCTTTTACAGTGACAGCCATAACTTTGTCATACGAAAATATTTTTGAGTGATTCTTGAGTCTAAATTGCTTAGAATTTCATGAGCTACAACTTTCATTTAGGTTTCTAAGGCAGATTCAGACTTTAAATTTTCGGAAATTTGAAAAAATATTCTGCGAGTATATTAAGCTTAGCTTTCTTTGATCCGATTGGTAAAACATGATACCTCAAGCATTAATTTGCTAAGATAACATGTTCTAACACTCCGTATCACTTCATAACGTAAAAATAACAAAATCATAAACCAACTTATATAAGATTTTATGACTTTTTCTCAAGAACACGAAGAACGAATCGAAGAACACGAAGAACAAAGTTTCATCGTTCTTCGTTTCGACTACTAAAACTTGATGCCACAAGCATTATTTAGCAAGGCCATCATGTTTCATCATCCCATAACACTAAATTACCAAATCATAAACCTACTTATGTAGAAATTATGACTTTTGCTCAAGAACACACGAAGAACAAAAAATCGTACATGGTAACGACTTATGTTCTTGAGCTTTTGGATTTCATACTTGAAATAATTTGAGCATTATAACTACTT
Source organism: Hedera helix (assembly GCA_947179155.2). Lineage (NCBI taxonomy): Eukaryota > Viridiplantae > Streptophyta > Magnoliopsida > Apiales > Araliaceae > Hedera > Hedera helix. The sequence goes on along the minus strand of OX359275.1, from coordinate 11,473,054 downwards.
ACATATGTGATTATAACACTTTATAATTGACAAAATTTGTTCATTATAACGACTTGTTTACTTAAATATAACAATTTATAATAATACTCCAGAACATACGAAGAACACGGAGAACGGATAAACCGTACATGGATACGACGCATGTTCTTGAACTTTAAACTATGAAATGAAATTTGACATAACAACGACTTGCTCAAGTCATAAGGAACACGGAGAACGAAAAATCGTACATGGCTACGACTTATGTTCTTGAGCCTCGTCGATAAAATAAAACTTTAAGCATAATAACGATTAAGAATCGTACCTTTTATTATTGCAAGCTTTAACTATTTCTTTGCAATCGATTCTTGTCTCACAAGAACTCTCTCTATATTTGCTCTTTAGCTTTCAAAAATGGTAAAGAACTAATGAACTTAAGCCTTCTATTTATAGGAAAACCAAGGGTCGGGGTAGTTTGGTCATTAGTTTAAAAGCTAAGGGCATTTTAGTCATTTCGCACATTATTTAATTAATAAAACTAGAATAATATCTAGATATTTTCCAAGCCAAGCTTCTAGAAGCTTCCCGAGCTGTTTTGTCATTATTTCTTCCGATTTCGGTATATCGGATAAATCGCGTGCGATTAATTTAAAATATTTCGCATTAGTAATATAAGTTTTAATTACTTATACGTATTTTATTAATAAAATACATCATACAGTATTAATATGATGTCTCGTCTGACCATCGAAGTTTTCCTTGAATTAATCTCGGATAACCTTCCGTGTATTTTTCTCAAATACACCTACCGGGCGACGCGATTGATAAATTTCTTTCATTCTAGACACTAATTATGATTGAATAATATAATTAGGTATTAATCTGATAAATTTGATTATTCAAATTTCATGTTAACCTATCTCATGATCCGTTTGATGAAAACAATACGGATGAATTAGCAGTTAATTATATAACAGTCTGATTCCAACTAATTTGGTTAACTTCTACTGATTTAAAATTTTGATATTACTGAGTTTTGTTCCGAATGAACACTTTTCTGTAAAGTGAAAAGTCCAAAAGACTTGGCACGTTTTTCGGTGAATAGTGTTTTTGACGACCATTTCTCGAAAAATGGTTAGAAGACCAAAAAGTCAAAAATAATATTTATTTTTGTCTTTTCCCTATTTCGTCTTATTCCCGACACACTTTTCGAGAAAATCTTTTATTGCTTATTACGCACCGGTGTTGCATACAAACACTGTATCCATCAACGGTTTGATCAAAAACGGAAAGCGTTTTCGTTTGAAGAGCGATTTACGTTTTATTTATGGAAAAATATAAGTGGCTCCCTGGTATCTATTCCCCGTATAAATGCTATATCGTGAAATAGAAAAAGTCCAAACGTTGAAAAGAACGTTCAAAAAGACGACAAACGTTTTCTCGTAAATCGTGTCTTTTTCGTCTTTTTCCCAAGAAAATTTTATTGATTCCCTGGCATCTAAACCTCATATTATCACTATGTCGTGAAATACAAGAAGTCCTACAGATGAAAGAAACGATCAAACGAATGAAAAACGTTTCTTCGTGAATAGTGCTTTTTACACGTTTTTCGAGAAAAACTTTTACTGACTATTACGTGTTTTTAAAGCGTGGGAAGGTTGAATCTTGAAACATAATGTCAATTTAACCTTCACATTTTGCTCAAGGGCCTAGGTTATTTTCTAGGGTTTAGACCCTAGGGTTAGGGTTTAGGTTTTAACTCTTTTTCCAATTTAGGTTTTTGCCCTAAATTGACTTCTGATTTTTAATAAGTGTTAAGGTTAACTACTTGAACCAAAACACAAAATCCTACACATAGATATTTCATACAACACATTTAAAAGCTCAATTCAAGTTTTACTAATCACATAACACATAGTTTAGGTTAATGAATTTAACCTCTTAGTTGTATACGATCGTAGTTTCGAGTCGTATATATTCTTTAAGATAGCTCAAGGTATGCTTGAGCAATCAATCTTAGGTTTTGAATTGACAACCTTGCTTAGATCTTGTTAGATCACTTTGAAAATATTTGGGATATTACATTCAACCCAACTTACAGGAATTTCGTCCTCGAAATTAACTTTACAATTACTTTAGTCATTTAATATCATATTTATAAGTGCTATAAATATTCAGGATATTACATTCTCTCCTTCTTATCAGAATTTCATCCTCGAAATTATAATATAATCATCTCCAATTTACTCTTCAATATGAATTTTCTAAATTCATCTTTTACTCACATTAAACCTCCAATACTTTGATTAGGTCTGAACAATGTTCACTTATCTCTACACATTTCCTTTCATAACTCTAGGTTTTAAACCTCTTTTCATACTCGACATTCAGTCTCATTCTTCCTTTATCTTGGATTCTTCTCACTTATACAGCGGTCAATCAAGACCTTTACCTTATTCAAAAACTATGAATACTATATAACCCATAATTTTTAAATCATCATCCGGACTGGAAAACCATATCTTGTGTAGCAATCAATTAAGATTGAGAACACTTCATACTTTGTGTAGTAATCAATTAAGATTGAGAACACCATACATTGTGTAATAATCAATTAAGATCGAGAACACACATACGTTGTACTTTAGGTGATCAGCCTGTCGTACCATATTATCTTTAAAGACGCGGTTTATTGCGTCTATCGAATTCCTACGTCCGTTCTTTTTTCATAACCAAAGGTGTCTAGCCGAAACAATTGGCATTGACTCATATTTAAATCATTCAAACTTTTGAAAAGCAATTTTATGACTGTATACCGCACCTTGCAAAGTGCGTTGATGACTCATCATGTATCATCTTCACGCCAGGTTAAATGGGGTGTTGATGAATAAATCATTTTTATTCTTCGCATTAAATCCGTCTAGCCAAAACAATTAGCATAGACATATGAATAACATAGCTAGTGAAGAACTAACAAAATTTTCCAGTTCAACTAGTGAACCACTCTTTTCAAAGGCACACAAGTGCGAATATAACCATGAAGATCTAGCATAGCTAGAAGATTTTTTTTTTTTGAAATACCCTCAATCCTCTATCTTTTCCATTATTCTCTAACCATAACACAAGTTTTTCAAATATATAGTAATATAGTAAACTGATTGGTTGTATTAAACCAAGTACAAACAAATATATTAATTCCCCTTCTCATCAACACGGAATTGAAATGTCTCAGCGCACATTGGTACTGATCAATATCGCACTGAATAGACAAATCGTAGCCGCATCTCACAAGTCGGTTCGACTAACATATCATAGCCCAAGTCCATAACAAGGTTCGTTCGCTCAGTAACTAACATACAAATATTTTTAAAACTATAGTTATGACGTAACAACTACTAACTAGTCAATATACATATGAGAAAAGAATCACCTTCTCAAAATATATACAAAGAAGAGTTTGACATAAGATTTTAATTTACTTATCAATATAGCAAACTGAGTTATTCCTCCACCCAAGAACTAATGAATCAGTTCCCCGTCTCATCAACACTATCCTCAAATGATTTCATTCAGTGTGTAACCCGCTTTGAGAACACTGACCATGAATCATTCATACCAATAGTGTAGTTAGATCGGTTCTCTAAAGCATATTAAACTCTTTCCCATACAAGAGAGTCGTTCTACTCAGTTTTACTAATATGAGTTTTCAATTGAAATCCCTAATCGTTCTTTAACTATCTTATGAATTTCCTGAATTCATTACAACTCATTATAAGCTTAATTCTTACAATTTCCAAATAACTTCATACTATCTGCAAATGAATTTCTCATTAACATCTCTCTATGAGTTTACTCATCTCCTTTCTTAGGTATAATTACACAACATACCATACACACCATTTCATTTTATGAAATAGTTTCACACAAAAACCAATAAGATTATTTTATCTTATTGCTTGCTTTGAGAACTCTTTATGAGTTTATTTATCTTCAGATATTCTCGTAAAGAGTTTATCTTTATTCATTATATTTCTTTCACATAATAATTTTTATGTATTAAGATTTATACATATCTTTTAATTATTCACGGACTCTTCACAAGTCCATTTCTTCTTAGTCCATCAGATTATACTCCAAGGTACTTGTTACCTCGAAACTATAATCCACTGCTCTGATACCAACTGTAACGCCCCCAAAATCCCCGCGCTTTCGATGCGGCGGACCTTGTGCGTTAATTTCGTACATCTATCGACTTAACCAATGATCCCATAATCATATTGGTTGAATTAGTCTTATTTTAGACTATACATTAACAATTTCTCTTAACATTGTCCCTGGATCTTAACTTGATCTCAGTCTCATAAGTATACAAGTATCAACTTGTATTTCATCCGTATAAATGGATAAAACCATATATAACGGTTTAATTTTAACCTTAGGATTTAAATATTCTATATACGTCCACTTGTAACGGTCTCATTCGTACTACAAGTATCAATATACAAAGATATCTCTTCATATCAATAATCCTACTTATATGGTATTCAGAATAGTAATAACGAGTTATACCTGGGTCCGAGGAACCTTAACGATGGATTTGACCAGTCAACATCGCTTAGTTCTGTCTCAGATGTACAGCACTCACAAGTTATTTACCGATCCTCATCCAGATAAATAGATCATTATCAATACTATGTTAAATTTTAACAATTCTAGGTTATATCAAAATAAAGACATAACAACATTCTGATGATAATTATTTATATCATTCATTCAATATTCGGTTACATGTTTGTTTGTTCGTATTACAACAGTCATTATGACATATACAAATACAATCAATTTACATGAAAACCTAATCTATGCTGCATCTTTACGTTCATGATCTTCTTAACGTTCATCTTTAATCTGCAAATAAGGTTTTATTCGCAAGAATGAGCACGACGGCTCAGCAAGTCTAACATATAGCACATACGCAGTTTATGCTTTCATATAAACTTTAACATGCATTGACTGAACATAATTCTCCATTTAATATCACATATAACTCACGTTCCAATAATTTATATCACATTGACACACAAAGTGTATAAATCATGTTCGTAAATCGTAAACATAAAATATAACAGTTAGAAGGCTTGTAAACATCAGTTAAAGACTTCACATATCATCTATTGCATAATAACATAACATTATACGTCTCATTTATCATTTTAACAATACTAAACAAGTAGCACATAGCAAGAGTTAGAAGACTTGCCTTAAAACCATGTTAGGGTTTTCCCGGGAAATCGTTAAACGCCTACAAAAAGGGTTACGCGACCCCGAATGTTAGATTATCAAATTTTCCTTTTGAATAAGTCTTAGAATAACTTAACTACACTATTTTCATAGGTGGAATTATTTGGAAAATTGGCTAACTCAAAAACTCATTTTTAAGCCAAATTTTCGGATTTGGGCAGATTGTTGGACTGCCAGACCCCGACTCGGTTAAACGGCCATAACTTCTTCGTTTTAAAACATTTTTGAGTCATTCAAAATTTTACGCGTTCGTAACTTCCGTACCTACAACTTTAATTCAGACCAAAGTTCGAGATTCCTTACTGATTTACACATATTTCCCAGTAATGGGACTGATCTAAAACTGATTCATATTTCTGACCTCTTTTACAGTGACAGCCATAACTTTGTCATACGAAAATATTTTTGAGTGATTCTTGAGTCTAAATTGCTTAGAATTTCATGAGCTACAACTTTCATTTAGGTTTCTAAGGCAGATTCAGACTTTAAATTTTCGGAAATTTGAAAAAATATTCTGCGAGTATATTAAGCTTAGCTTTCTTTGATCCGATTGGTAAAACATGATACCTCAAGCATTAATTTGCTAAGATAACATGTTCTAACACTCCGTATCACTTCATAACGTAAAAATAACAAAATCATAAACCAACTTATATAAGATTTTATGACTTTTTCTCAAGAACACGAAGAACGAATCGAAGAACACGAAGAACAAAGTTTCATCGTTCTTCGTTTCGACTACTAAAACTTGATGCCACAAGCATTATTTAGCAAGGCCATCATGTTTCATCATCCCATAACACTAAATTACCAAATCATAAACCTACTTATGTAGAAATTATGACTTTTGCTCAAGAACACACGAAGAACAAAAAATCGTACATGGTAACGACTTATGTTCTTGAGCTTTTGGATTTCATACTTGAAATAATTTGAGCATTATAACTACTTACATATGTGATTATAACACTTTATAATTGACAAAATTTGGTCATTATAACGACTTGTTTACTTAAATATAACAATTTATAATAATACTCCAGAACATACGAAGAACACGGAGAACGGATAAACCGTACATGGATACGACGCATGTTCTTGAACTTTAAACTATGAAATGAAATTTGACATAACAACGACTTGCTCAAGTCATAAGGAACACGGAGAACGAAAAATCGTACATGGCTACGACTTATGTTCTTGAGCCTCGTCGATAAAATAAAACTTTAAGCATAATAACGATTAAGAATCGTACCTTTTATTATTGCAAGCTTTAACTATTTCTTTGCAATCGATTCTTGTCTCACAAGAACTCTCTCTATATTTGCTCTTTAGCTTTCAAAAATGGTAAAGAACTAATGAACTTAAGCCTTCTATTTATAGGAAAACCAAGGGTCGGGGTAGTTTGGTCATTAGTTTAAAAGCTAAGGGCATTTTAGTCATTTCGCACATTATTTAATTAATAAAACTAGAATAATATCTAGATATTTTCCAAGCCAAGCTTCTAGAAGCTTCCCGAGCTGTTTTGTCATTATTTCTTCCGATTTCGGTATATCGGATAAATCGCGTGCGATTAATTTAAAATATTTCGCATTAGTAATATAAGTTTTAATTACTTATACGTATTTTATTAATAAAATACATCATACAGTATTAATATGATGTCTCGTCTGACCATCGAAGTTTTCCTTGAATTAATCTCGGATAACCTTCCGTGTATTTTTCTCAAATACACCTACCGGGCGACGCGATTGATAAATTTCTTTCATTCTAGACACTAATTATGATTGAATAATATAATTAGGTATTAATCTGATAAATTTGATTATTCAAATTTCATGTTAACCTATCTCATGATCCGTTTGATGAAAACAATACGGATGAATTAGCAGTTAATTATATAACAGTCTGATTCCAACTAATTTGGTTAACTTCTACTGATTTAAAATTTTGATATTACTGAGTTTTGTTCCGAATGAACACTTTTCTGTAAAGTGAAAAGTCCAAAAGACTTGGCACGTTTTTCGGTGAATAGTGTTTTTGACGACCATTTCTCGAAAAATGGTTAGAAGACCAAAAAGTCAAAAATAATATTTATTTTTGTCTTTTCCCTATTTCGTCTTATTCCCGACACACTTTTCGAGAAAATCTTTTATTGCTTATTACGCACCGGTGTTGCATACAAACACTGTATCCATCAACGGTTTGATCAAAAACGGAAAGCGTTTTCGTTTGAAGAGCGATTTACGTTTTATTTATGGAAAAATATAAGTGGCTCCCTGGTATCTATTCCCCGTATAAATGCTATATCGTGAAATAGAAAAAGTCCAAACGTTGAAAAGAACGTTCAAAAAGACGACAAACGTTTTCTCGTAAATCGTGTCTTTTTCGTCTTTTTCCCAAGAAAATTTTATTGATTCCCTGGCATCTAAACCTCATATTATCACTATGTCGTGAAATACAAGAAGTCCTACAGATGAAAGAAACGATCAAACGAATGAAAAACGTTTCTTCGTGAATAGTGCTTTTTACACGTTTTTCGAGAAAAACTTTTACTGACTATTACGTGTTTTTAAAGCGTGGGAAGGTTGAATCTTGAAACATAATGTCAATTTAACCTTCACATTTTGCTCAAGGGCCTAGGTTATTTTCTAGGGTTTAGACCCTAGGGTTAGGGTTTAGGTTTTAACTCTTTTTCCAATTTAGGTTTTTGCCCTAAATTGACTTCTGATTTTTAATAAGTGTTAAGGTTAACTACTTGAACCAAAACACAAAATCCTACACATAGATATTTCATACAACACATTTAAAAGCTCAATTCAAGTTTTACTAATCACATAACACATAGTTTAGGTTAATGAATTTAACCTCTTAGTTGTATACGATCGTAGTTTCGAGTCGTATATATTCTTTAAGATAGCTCAAGGTATGCTTGAGCAATCAATCTTAGGTTTTGAATTGACAACCTTGCTTAGATCTTGTTAGATCACTTTGAAAATATTTGGGATATTACAGGATTGCTCCTTTTGAGGCTAACCGATGTATAACGAAGTAATATGACTCTTAATCACCTATTTGTTTTCATATTTTGAGGAAATAACGAAACGAATAGCAAGTTTCCTCAAATGAAGACTTGTGTGCGTTGTACGCATTGTTTTCAATGCGAGAGTGATACGATTGCTCCTTTTGAGGCTAACCGATGTATAACGAAGTAATATGACTCTTAATCACCTATTTGTTTTCATATTTTGAGGAAATAACGAAACGAATAGCAAGTTTCCTCAAATGAAGACTTGTGTGCGTTGTACGCATTTTGTTTTCATATTTTGAGGAAATAACGAAACGAATAGCAAGTTTCCTCAAATGAAGACTTGTGTGCGTTGTACGCATTGTTTTCAATGCGAGAGTGATAGGATTGCTCCTTTTGAGGCTAACCGATGTATAACGAAGTAATATGACTCTTAATCACCTATTTGTTTTCATATTTTGAGGAAATAACGAAACGAATAGCAAGTTTCCTCAAATGAAGACTTGTGTGCGTTGTACGCATTGTTTTCAATGCGAGAGTGATACGATTGCTCCTTTTGAGGCTAACCGATGTATAACGAAGTAATATGACTCTAATTCACCTATTTCTTTGCAAATTTTGAGGAAACATCGAAACGAATAGCAAGTTTTCTCAATTGAAGACTTGTGTGCGTTGTACGCATTATTTTCAATGCGAGAGTGATAGGATTGCTCCTTTTGAGGCTAACCGATTTATAACGAAGCTATATGACTCTTAATCACCTATTTGTTTTCATATTTTGAGGAAATAACGAAACGAATAGCAAGTTTCCTCAAATGAAGACTTGTGTGCGTTGTACGCATTGTTTTCAATGCGAGAGTGATAGGATTGCTCCTTTTGAGGCTAACCGATGTATAACGAAGTAATATGACTCTTAATCACCTATTTGTTTTCATATTTTGAGGAAATAACGAAACGAATAGCAAGTTTCCTCAAATGAAGACTTGTGCGCGTTGTACGCATTGTTTTCAATGCGAGAGTGATACGATTGCTCCTTTTGAGGCTAACCGATGTATAACGAAGTAATATGACTCTTAATCACCTATTTGTTTTCATATTTTGAGAAAATAACGAAACGAATAGCAAGTTTCCTCAAATGAAGACTTGTGTGCGTTGTACGCATTGTTTTCAATGCGAGAGTGATAGGATTGCTCCATTTGAGGCTAACCGATGTATAACGAAGTAATATGACTCTTAATCACCTATTTCTTTGCAAATTTTGAGGAAACATCGAAACGAATAGCAAGTTTTCTCAATTGAAGACTTGTGTGCGTTGTACGCATTGTTTTCAATGCGAGAGTGATAGGATTGCTCCTTTTGAGGCTAACCGATGTATAACGAAGTAATATGACTCTTAATCACCTATTTGTTTTCATATTTTGAGGAAATAACGAAACGAATAGCAAGTTTCCTCAAATGAAGACTTGTGTGCGTTGTACGTATTGTTTTCAATGCGAGAGTGATAGGATTGCTCCATTTGAGGCTAACCGATGTATAACGAAGTAATATGACTCTAATTCACCTATTTCTTTGCAAATTTTGAGGAAACATCGAAACGAATAGCAAGTTTTCTCAATTGAAGACTTGTGTGCGTTGTACGCATTGTTTTCAATGCGAGAGTGATAGGATTGCTCCTTTTGAGGCTAACCGATGTATAACGAAGTAATATGACTCTTAATCACCTATTTGTTTTCATATTTTGAGGAAATAACGAAACGAATAGCAAGTTTCCTCAAATGAAGACTTGTGTGCGTTGTACGCATTGTTTTCAATGCGAGAGTGATAGGATTGCTCCTTTTGAGGCTAACCGATGTATAACGAAGTAATATGACTCTTAATCACCTATTTGTTTTCATATTTTGAGGAAATAACGAAACGAATAGAAAGTTTCCTCAAATGAAGACTTGTGTGCGTTGTACGCATTGTTTTCAATGCGAGAGTGATACGATTGCTCCTTTTGAGGCTAACCGATGTATAACGAAGTAATATGACTTTTAATCACCTATTTGTTTTCATATTTTGAGGAAATAACGAAACGAATAGCAAGTTTCCTCAAATGAAGACTTGTGCGCGTTGTACGCATTGTTTTCAATGCGAGAGTGATAGGATTGCTCCATTTGAGGCTAACCGATGTATAACGAAGTAATATGACTCTAATTCACCTATTTCTTTGCAAATTTTGAGGAAACATCGAAACGAATAGCAAGTTTCCTCAATTGAAGACTTGTGTGCGTTGTACGCATTGTTTTCAATGCGAGAGTGATAGGATTGCTCCTTTTGAGGCTAACCGATGTATAACGAAGTAATATGACTCTTAATCACCTATTTGTTTTCATATTTTGAGGAAATAACGAAACGAATAGCAAGTTTCCTCAAATGAAGACTTGTGTGCGTTGTACGCATTGTTTTCAATGCGAGAGTGATACGATTGCTCCTTTTGAGGCTAACCGATGTATAACGAAGTAATATGACTCTTAATCACCTATTTGTTTTCATATTTTGAGGAAATAACGAAACGAATAGCAAGTTTCCTCAAATGAAGACTTGTGTGCGTTGTACGCATTGTTTTCAATGCGAGAGTGATAGGATTGCTCCTTTTGAGGCTAACCGATGTATAACGAAGTAATATGACTCTTAATCACCTATTTGTTTTCATATTTTGAGGAAATAACGAAACGAATAGCAAGTTTCCTCAAATGAAGACTTGTGTGCGTTGTACGCATTGTTTTCAATGCGAGAGTGATAGGATTGCTCCTTTTGAGGCTAACCGATGTATAACGAAGTAATATGACTCTAATTCACCTATTTATTTGCAAATTTTGAGGAAACATCGAAACGAATAGCAAGTTTTCTCAATTGAAGACTTGTGTGCGTTGTACGCATTATTTTCAATGCGAGAGTGATAGGATTGCTCCTTTTGAGGCTAACCGATTTATAACGAAGCTATATGACTCTTAATCACCTATTTGTTTTCATATTTTGAGGAAATAACGAAACGAATAGCAAGTTTCCTCAAATGAAGACTTGTGTGCGTTGTACGCATTGTTTTCAATGCGATAGTGATAGGATTGCTCCTTTTGAGGCTAACCGATGTATAACGAAGTAATATGACTCTTAATCACCTATTTGTTTTCATATTTTGAGGAAATAACGAAACGAATAGCAAGTTTCCTCAAATGAAGACTTGTGTGCGTTGTACGCATTGTTTTCAATGCGAGAGTGATACGATTGCTCCTTTTGAGGTTAACCGATGTATAACGAAGTAATATGACTCTTAATCACCTATTTGTTTTCATATTTTGAGGAAATAACGAAACGAATAGCAAGTTTCCTCAAATGAAGACTTGTGTGCGTTGTACGCATTGTTTTCAATGCGAGAGTGATAGGATTGCTCCATTTGAGGCTAAACGATGTATAACGAAGTAATATGACTCTAATTCACCTATTTCTTTGCAAATTTTGAGGAAACATCGAAACGAATAGCAAGTTTTCTCAATTGAAGACTTGTGTGCGTTGTACGCATTGTTTTCAATGCGAGAGTGATAGGATTGCTCCTTTTGAGGCTAAACGATGTATAACGAAGTAATATGACTCTAATTCACCTATTTCTTTGCAAATTTTGAGGAAACATCGAAACGAATAGAAAGTTTTCTCAATTGAAGACTTGTGTGCGTTGTACGCATTGTTTTCAATGCGAGAGTGATAGGATTGCTCCTTTTGAGGCTAACCGATGTATAACGAAGTAATATGACTCTTAATCACCTATTTGTTTTCATATTTTGAGGAAATAACGAAACGAATAGAAAGTTTCCTCAAATGAAGACTTGTGTGCGTTGTACGCATTGTTTTCAATGCGAGAGTGATACGATTGCTCCTTTTGAGGCTAACCGATGTATAACGAAGTAATATGACTCTTAATCACCTATTTGTTTGCATATTTTGAGAAAATAACGAAACGAATAGCAAGTTTCCTCAAATGAAGACTTGTGCGCATTGTACGCATTGTTTTCAATGCGAGAGTGATAGGATTGCTCCATTTGAGGCTAACCGATGTATAACGAAGTAATATGACTCTAATTCACCTATTTCTTTGCAAATTTTGAGGAAACATCGAAACGAATAGCAAGTTTCCTCAAGTGAAGACTTGTGTGCGTTGTACGCATTGTTTTCAATGCGAGAGTGATAGGATTGCTCCTTTTGAGGCTAACCGATGTATAACGAAGTAATATGACTCTTAATCACCTATTTGTTTTCATATTTTGAGGAAATAACGAAACGAATAGCAAGTTTCCTCAAATGAAGACTTGTGTGCGTTGTACGCATTGTTTTCAATGCGAGAGTGATAGGATTGCTCCTTTTGAGGCTAACCGATGTATAACGAAGTAATATGACTCTTAATCACCTATTTGTTTTCATATTTTGAGGAAATAACGAAACGAATAGCAAGTTTCCTCAAATGAAGACTTGTGTGCGTTGTACGCATTGTTTTCAATGCGAGAGTGATAGGATTGCTCCATTTGAGGCTAACCGATGTATAACGAAGTAATATGACTCTTAATCACCTATTTGTTTTCATATTTTGAGGAAATAACGAAACGAATAGCAAGTTTCCTCAAATGAAGACTTGTGTGCGTTGTACGCATTGTTTTCAATGCGAGAGTGATAGGATTGCTCCATTTGAGGCTAAACGATGTATAACGAAGTAATATGACTCTAATTCACCTATTTCTTTGCAAGTTTTGAGGAAACATCGAAACGAATAGAAAGTTTTCTCAATTGAAGACTTGTGTGCGTTGTACGCATTGTTTTCAATGCGAGAGTGATAGGATTGCTCCTTTTGAGGCTAACCGATGTATAACGAAGTAATATGACTCTTAATCACCTATTTGTTTTCATATTTTGAGGAAATAACGAAACGAATAGCAAGTTTCCTCAAATGAAGACTTGTGTGCGTTGTACGCATTGTTTTCAATGCGAGAGTGATAGGATTGCTCCTTTTGAGGCTAACCGATGTATAACGAAGTAATATGACTCTTAATCACCTATTTGTTTTCATATTTTGAGGAAATAACGAAACGAATAGAAAGTTTCCTCAAATGAAGACTTGTGTGCGTTGTACGCATTGTTTTCAATGCGAGAGTGATACGATTGCTCCTTTTGAGGCTAACCGATGTATAACGAAGTAATATGACTCTTAATCACCTATTTGTTTTCATATTTTAAGGAAATAACGAAATGAATAGCAAGTTTCCTCAAATGAAGACTTGTGCGCGTTGTACGCATTGTTTTCAATGCGAGAATGATAGGATTGCTCCATTTGAGGCTAACCGATGTATAACGAAGTAATATGACTCTAATTCACCTATTTCTTTGCAAATTTTGAGGAAACATCGAAACGAATAGCAAGTTTCCTCAATTGAAGACTTGTGTGCGTTGTACGCATTGTTTTCAATGCGAGAGTGATAGGATTGCTCCTTTTGAGGCTAACCGATGTATAACGAAGTAATATGACTCTTAATCACCTATTTGTTTTCATATTTTGAGGAAATAACGAAACGAATAGCAAGTTTCCTCAAATGAAGACTTGTGTGCGTTGTACGCATTGTTTTCAATGCGAGAGTGATAGGATTGCTCCATTTGAGGCTAACCGATGTATAACGAAGTAATATGACTCTTAATCACCTATTTGTTTTCATATTTTGAGGAAATAACGAAACGAATAGCAAGTTTCCTCAAATGAAGACTTGTGTGCGTTGTACGCATTGTTTTCAATGCGAGAGTGATAGGATTGCTCCATTTGAGGCTAAACGATGTGTAACGAAGTAATATGACTCTAATTCACCTATTTCTTTGCAAGTTTTGAAGAAACATCGAAACGAATAGAAAGTTTTCTCAATTGAAGACTTGTGTGCGTTGTACGCATTGTTTTCAATGCGAGAGTGATAGGATTGCTCCTTTTGAGGCTAACCGATGTATAACGAAGTAATATGACTCTTAATCACCTATTTGTTTTCATATTTTGAGGAAATAACGAAACGAATAGCAAGTTTCCTCAAATGAAGACTTGTGTGCGTTGTACGCATTGTTTTCAATGCGAGAGTGATAGGATTGCTCCTTTTGAGGCTAACCGATGTATAACGAAGTAATATGACTCTTAATCACCTATTTGTTTTCATATTTTGAGGAAATAACGAAACGAATAGAAAGTTTCCTCAAATGAAGACTTGTGTGCGTTGTACGCATTGTTTTCAATGCGAGAGTGATACGATTGCTCCTTTTGAGGCTAACCGATGTATAACGAAGTAATATGACTCTTAATCACCTATTTGTTTTCATATTTTAAGGAAATAACGAAACGAATAGCAAGTTTCCTCAAATGAAGACTTGTGCGCGTTGTACGCATTGTTTTCAATGCGAGAATGATAGGATTGCTCCATTTGAGGCTAACCGATGTATAACGAAGTAATATGACTCTAATTCACCTATTTCTTTGCAAATTTTGAGGAAACATCGAAACGAATAGCAAGTTTCCTCAATTGAAGACTTGTGTGCGTTGTACGCATTGTTTTCAATGCGAGAGTGATAGGATTGCTCCTTTTGAGGCTAACCGATGTATAACGAAGTAATATGACTCTTAATCACCTATTTGTTTTCATATTTTGAGGAAATAACGAAACGAATAGCAAGTTTCCTCAAATGAAGACTTGTGTGCGTTGTACGCATTGTTTTCAATGCGAGAGTGATACGATTGCTCCTTTTGAGGCTAACCGATGTATAACGAAGTAATATGACTCTTCATCACCTATTTGTTTCCATATTTTGAGGAAATAACGAAACGAATAGCAAGTTTCCTCAAATGAAGACTTGTGTGCGTTGTACGCATTGTTTTCAATGCGAGAGTGATAGGATTGCTCCTTTTGAGGCTAACCGATGTATAACGAAGTAATATGACTCTTAATCACCTATTTGTTTTCATATTTTGAGGAAATAACGAAACGAATAGCAAGTTTCCTCAAATGAAGACTTGTGTGCGTTGTACGCATTGTTTTCAATGCGAGAGTGATACGATTGCTCCTTTTGAGGCTAACCGATGTATAACGAAGTAATATGACTCTAATTCACCTATTTCTTTGCAAATTTTGAGGAAACATCGAAACGAATAGCAAGTTTTCTCAATTGAAGACTTGTGTGCGTTGTACGCATTATTTTCGATGCGAGAGTGATAGGATAGCTCCTTTTGAGGCTAACCGATTTATAACGAAGCTATATGACTCTTAATCACCTATTTGTTTTCATATTTTGAGGAAATAACGAAACGAATAGCAAGTTTCCTCAAATGAAGACTTGTGTGCGTTGTACGCATTGTTTTCAATGCGAGAGTGATAGGATTGCTCCTTTTGAGGCTAACCGATGTATAACGAAGTAATATGACTCTTAATCACCTATTTGTTTTCATATTTTGAGGAAATAACGAAACGAATAGCAAGTTTCCTCAAATGAAGACTTGTGCGCGTTGTAGGCATTGTTTTCAATGCGAGAGTGATACGATTACTCCTTTTGAGGCTAACCGATGTATAACGAAGTAATATGACTCTTAATCACCTATTTGTTTTCATATTTTGAGAAAATAACGAAACGAATAGCAAGTTTCCTCAAATGAAGACTTGTGTGCGTTGTACGCATTGTTTTCAATGCGAGAGTGATAGGATTGCTCCATTTGAGGCTAACCGATGTATAACGAAGTAATATGACTCTTAATCACCTATTTCTTTGCAAATTTTGAGGAAACATCGAAACGAATAGCAAGTTTTCTCAATTGAAGACTTGTGTGCGTTGTACGCATTGTTTTCAATGCGAGAGTGATAGGAATGCTCCTTTTGAGGCTAACCGATGTATAACGAAGTAATATGACTCTTAATCACCTATTTGTTTTCATATTTTGAGGAAATAACGAAACGAATAGCAAGTTTCCTCAAATGAAGACTTGTGTGCGTTGTACGTATTGTTTTCAATGCGAGAGTGATAGGATTG
Organism: Hedera helix; assembly: GCA_947179155.2. Lineage (NCBI taxonomy): Eukaryota > Viridiplantae > Streptophyta > Magnoliopsida > Apiales > Araliaceae > Hedera > Hedera helix. Next base: position 11,456,676 of record OX359275.1, on the reverse strand, counting down.
CTCCATTTGAGGCTAACCGGATGTATAACGAAGTAATATGACTCTAATTCACCTATTTCTTTGCAAATTTTGAGGAAACATCGAAACGAATAGCAAGTTTTCTCAATTGAAGACTTGTGTGCGTTGTACGCATTGTTTTCAATGCGAGAGTGATAGGATTGCTCCTTTTGAGGCTAACCGATGTATAACGAAGTAATATGACTCTTAATCACCTATTTGTTTTCATATTTTGAGGAAATAACGAAACGAATAGCAAGTTTCCTCAAATGAAGACTTGTGTGCGTTGTACGCATTGTTTTCAATGCGAGAGTGATAGGATTGCTCCATTTGAGGCTAAACGATGTATAACGAAGTAATATGACTCTAATTCACCTATTTCTTTGCAAATTTTGAGGAAACATCGAAACGAATAGAAAGTTTTCTCAATTGAAGACTTGTGTGCGTTGTACGCATTGTTTTCAATGCGAGAGTGATAGGATTGCTCCTTTGAGGCTAACCGATGTATAACGAAGTAATATGACTCTTAATCACCTATTTGTTTTCATATTTTGAGGAAATAACGAAACGAATAGCAAGTTTCCTCAAATGAAGACTTGTGTGCGTTGTACGCATTGTTTTCAATGCGAGAGTGATAGGATTGCTCCTTTTGAGGCTAACCGATGTATAACGAAGTAATATGACTCTTAATCACCTATTTGTTTTCATATTTTGAGGAAATAACGAAACGAATAGAAAGTTTCCTCAAATGAAGACTTGTGTGCGTTGTACGCATTGTTTTCAATGCGAGAGTGATACGATTGCTCCTTTTGAGGCTAACCGATGTATAACGAAGTAATATGACTCTTAATCACCTATTTGTTTTCATATTTTGAGGAAATAACGAAACGAATAGCAAGTTTCCTCAAATGAAGACTTGTGCGCGTTGTACGCATTGTTTTCAATGCGAGAGTGATAGGATTGCTCCATTTGAGGCTAACCGATGTATAACGAAGTAATATGACTCTAATTCACCTATTTCTTTGCAAATTTTGAGGAAACATCGAAACGAATAGAAAGTTTTCTCAATTGAAGACTTGTGTGCGTTGTACGCATTGTTTTCAATGCGAGAGTGATAGGATTGCTCCTTTTGAGGCTAACCGATGTAGAACGAAGTAATATGACTCTTAATCACCTATTTGTTTTCATATTTTGAGGAAATAACGAAACGAATAGCAAGTTTCCTCAAATGAAGACTTGTGCGCGTTGTACGCATTGTTTTCAATGTGAGAGTGATAGGATTGCTCCATTTGAGGCTAACCGATGTATAACGAAGTAATATGACTCTAATTCACCTATTTCTTTGCAAATTTTGAGGAAACATCGAAACGAATAGCAAGTTTCCTCAAGTGAAGACTTGTGTGCGTTTAACGCATTGTTTTCAATGCGAGAGTGATAGGATTGCTCCTTTTGAGGCTAACCGATGTATAACGAAGTAATATGACTCTTAATCACCTATTTGTTTTCATATTTTGAGGAAATAACGAAACGAATAGCAAGTTTCCTCAAATGAAGACTTGTGTGCGTTGTACGCATTGTTTTCAATGCGAGAGTGATAGGATTGCTCCTTTTAAGGCTAACCGATGTATAACGAAGTAATATGACTCTTAATCACCTATTTGTTTTCATATTTTGAGGAAATAACGAAACGAATAGCAAGTTTCCTCAAATGAAGACTTGTGCGCGTTGTAACGCATTGTTTTCAATGCGAGAGTGATAGTATTGCTCCATTTGAGGCTAACCGATGTATAACGAAGTAATATGACTCTAATTCACCTATTTCTTTGCAAATTTTGAGGAAACATCGAAACGAATAGCAAGTTTTCTCAATTGAAGACTTGTGTGCGTTGTACGCATTGTTTTCAATGCGAGAGTGATAGGATTGCTCCTTTTGAGGCTAACCGATGTATAACGAAGTAATATGACTCTTAATCACCTATTTGTTTTCATATTTTGAGGAAATAACGAAACGAATAGAAAGTTTCCTCAAATGAAGACTTGTGTGCGTTGTACGCATTGTTTTCAATGCGAGAGTGATACGATTGCTCCTTTTGAGGCTAACCGATGTATAACGAAGTAATATGACTCTTAATCACCTATTTGTTTTCATATTTTGAGGAAATAACGAAACGAATAGCAAGTTTCCTCAAATGAAGACTTGTGCGCGTTGTACGCATTGTTTTCAATGCGAGAGTGATAGGATTGCTCCATTTGAGGCTAATCGATGTATAACGAAGTAATATGACTCTAATTCACCTATTTCTTTGCAAATTTTGAGAAAATATCGAAACGAATAGAAAGTTTTCTCAATTGAAGACTTGTGTGCGTTGTACGCATTGTTTTCAATGCGAGAGTGATAGGATTGCTCCTTTTGAGGCTAACCGATGTATAACGAAGTAATATGACTCTTAATCACCTATTTGTTTTCATATTTTGAGGAAATAACGAAACGAATAGCAAGTTTCCTCAAATGAAGACTTGTGCGCGTTGTACGCATTGTTTTCAATGCGAGAGTGATAGGATTGCTCCATTTGAGGCTAACCGATGTATAACGAAGTAATATGACTCTAATTCACCTATTTCTTTGCAAATTTTGAGGAAACATCGAAACGAATAGCAAGTTTCCTCAATTGAAGACTTGTGTGCGTTGTACGCATTGTTTTCAATGCGAGAGTGATAGGATTGCTCCTTTTGAGGCTAACCGATGTATAACGAAGTAATATGACTCTTAATCACCTATTTGTTTTCATATTTTGAGGAAATAACGAAACGAATAGCAAGTTTCCTCAAATGAAGACCTGTGCGCGTTGTACGCATTGTTTTCAATGCGAGAGTGATAGGATTGCTCCTTTTGAGGCTAACCGATGTATAACGAAGTAATATGACTCTTAATCACCTATTTGTTTTCATATTTTGAGGAAATAACGAAACGAATAGCAAGTTTCCTCAAATGAAGACTTGTGCGCGTTGTACGCATTGTTTTCAATGCGAGAGTGATAGTATTGCTCCTTTTGAGGCTAACCGATGTATAACGAAGTAATATGACTCTTAATCACCTATTTGTTTTCATATTTTGAGGAAATAACTAAACGAATAGCAAGTTTCCTCAAATAAAGACTTGTGTGCGTTGTACGCATTGTTTTCAATGCGAGAGTGATACGATTGCTCCTTTTGAGGTTAACCGATGTATAACGAAGTAATATGACTCTTAATCACCTATTTGTTTTCATATTTTGAGGAAATAACGAAACGAATAGCAAGTTTCCTCAAATGAAGACTTGTGTGCGTTGTACGCATTGTTTTCAATGCGAGAGTGATAGGATTTCTCCATTTGAGGCTAACCGATGTATAACGAAGTAATATGACTCTAATTCACCTATTCTTTGCAAATTTTGAGGAAACATCGAAACGAATAGAAAGTTTTCTCAATTGAAGACTTGTGTGCGTTGTACGCATTGTTTTCAATGCGAGAGTGATAGGATTGCTCCTTTTGAGGCTAACCGATGTATAACGAAGTAATATGACTCTTAATCACCTATTTGTTTTCATATTTTGAGGAAATAACGAAACGAATTGTAATATTCCGAACTTCCGAGAGAGCTGTAATCCGACTTTATGTGAATAAATAAAGCTTGAATTACATCTTATATGTGTTATGGAATCTTCGTTATTGCTTATTTATGTGTTTCGGTTCAAGTATACAACCTTAGCACGAAAAAGGAACATAAAAGTTTTTTCTTCAAAAATCTGAAAAGAATATAAAACCTAAACCCTAAACCCTAGGGTCTAAACCCTAGGAATTCTAACCTAAGCTCCCGAGCGAAACGTGTACGTCAAAATGACATTCTGTTTCAAGATTCAACCTTCCCACGATTTAAAAACACGTAACAGTCAATAATAGTTTTTCTCGAAAAATGTGTAAAAGCACTATTCACGAGGTGATGTTTTTCATTCGTTTGACAGTTTCTTTCATTTGTAGGACTTCTTACATTTCACAACATAGTGATAATATGAGGTTTAGATGTCAGGGAATCAATAAAATTTTCTTGGGAAAAAGACGAAAAAGACACGATTCACGAGAAAACGTTTGTCGTCTTTTTGAACGTTCTTTTCAACGTTTGGACTTCTTCCATTTCACGATATAGCATTTATACGGGGAATAGATACCAGGGAGCCACTGATATTTTTCCATAAATAAAACGTAAATCGCTCTTCAAACGAAAACGCTTTCCGTTTTTGATCAAACCGTTGATGGATACAGTGTTTGTATGCAACACCGGTGCGTAATAAGCAATAAAAGATTTTCTCGAAAAGTGTGTCGGGAATAAGACGAAATAGGGAAAAGACAAAAATAAATATTATTTTTGACTTTTTGGTCTTCTAACCATTTTCTGAGAAATGGTCGTCAAAAACACTATTCACCGAAAAACGTGCCAAGTCTTTTGGACTTTTCACTTTACAGAAAAGTGTTCATTCGGAACAAAACTCAGTAATATCAAATTTTTAAATCAGTAGAAGTTAACCAAATTAGTTGGAATCAGACTGTTATATAATTAACTGCTAATTCATCCGTATTGTTTTCATCAAACGGATCATGAGATAGGTTAACATTAAATTTTAATAATCAAATTTATCAGATTAATACCTAATTATATTATTCAATCATAATTAGTGTCTAGAATGAAAGAAATTTATCAATCACGTCACCCGGTAGGTGTATTTGAGAAAAATACACGGAAGGTTATCCGAGATTAATTCAAGAAAAACTTTGAGGGTCAGACGAGACATCATATTAATACTGTATGATGTATTTTATGAATAAAATATGTATAAGTAATTAAAACTTATATTACTAATGCGAAATATTTTAAATTAATCGTACGCGATTTATCCGATATGCTGAAAACGGAAGAAAGAGTGGGTAAGAGTGTGGCTGGCACATACTGGCGCATGCCTGGCACACGCTGGCACACGCTGGCACACGCCTGGCACACGCCGGCACACGCCTGGCACACTCTAGATATTATTTTAATTTTATTAATTAAATAATGTGCGAAAAGACTAAAATGCCCTTGGTCTTTTTAACTAATGACCAAATTACCCCGACCTTTGATTTTCCTATAAATAGGAAGCTAAACTCATTCATTTCTTCATCTTTTTCCAAAGCTTTTGCAAGAGCAAAATTACTCTCTATATCTATTACTCCTAGTTATAATTCATGTATTGGAAATTGCAAAGAAATAGTTAAAGCTTGCAAACACCAAAGGTACCATCTCTTATAGTTTTTATGTTCGATTTTTCTTTCGTCTTAAATTTTCAAAAGCTCAAGAACGCGAGTCGTAGCCATGTACGATTGTCGTTCTCCGTGTTCTTCACGTGTTCTTGAGCCTTTCTACATTTTGTAGTAGTTATAATGTCGAATTTCATTTCGTAGTTTAAAGCTCAATGAACATACGTAGTGGTCATGTACGGTTCATCCGTTCTCCGCGTTTGCGTATGTTCTTGATCATTTTTATAAATTGTTTTAATCAATTATGCAAGCCGTTATAATGACCAATTTTTGTCAATTATAAAGTGTTATAATCACTTATGTAAGCAGTTATAATACTCAAATTATTTCAAGTATGAAATCCAAAAGCTCAAGAACATAAGTCGTTACCATGTACGGTTTATCCGTTCTTCGTGTTCTTCGTGTGTTCTTGAGCAAAAGTCATGAATCTTTCTATGAGAAGGTTTGTGATTTGTTATTTTTATGTTATAAAGTGATATTGAGTCTTACAACATGATTTCTTAAAGATTTAAAGCAAGCGGTACCATGTTTCACATGGTTAACCCTAAAAATATTGTTCAAAGTAAGCATACTGACCTTTATGCTAAAATTACGAAATTTTAAATTCAGAATCTGACTTAGTAACCTAAATGAAAGTTGTAGATCATGAAATTCTAAGCAAATTAGACTCAAAAATCACTTTAAAATGTTTCCGAATGACAAAGTTATGGCAGTTACCGGAAAGGACGTCGAAGCTGAAAATTTTAAGGGGCATTCGGGTGGAAGCACTAAAAATTGAGTTTTTGAGTTAGCCAAGTTTTCTAAAAAATTCCACCAATGAAAATAGTCTAGTTTAGTGATAAAAACACGTATAGAACGAAAAAATTCGATGAACTAACATTCGGTACACGAAACCCTTTGTATAGGCGCTTTAATCGATTACCGGGAAACCCTAGATTGTGCTAAAGGCAAGTTTTCTATCCTTAAACTTTGTTTACTTGCTTTCTATGTGATTTATACATTTTGTGTATGCAACGTGTTATAAATCTTTGATACGAGAGTTATTGCTTTTTGTTTCGGCATAACTTGCAAAATGAAATGATTATTCGTGATAAATTCGAATCATGCTTTATTATATCAAACCAAGTCGTCTTGGGGCGATCCTGACATGTGAAGTAAACTGAGATGAACAAATATGTATTACTGTTCTTGATCTGTCCAGTGTATTGTATGTTATGCATAACATAGGATGTCGTTAGGTTGATCCCCTTTCTATATCCACTGTAAAAGGTTCTAAGTCGAAAGACAAAGAACAGTTCAAGGTCTAACCACCACTCAGTCTTGCTATGTTAAAACATTTGTAAATATCAATTGTTATTCCATGAGTCCTTACAAACCTTATCGGTGTGAGTTCACTTATATGTTATGTGTTTAAGACTTGCTGAGCATTTTAGCTCACCCTTGCATATAAACCTAATGTGCAGACAAACCCGAGAGCTCCGGCTCGAAGAAGAAAGGAAAGAAGAAATGCGTAGACTAGTTTACTGCTTTCCTTAACTGTTCTTAACTGTAGTCATAATGACATTTTGTAATAAGAACAAGTTCAACACATGTAACCGAATATTATATAAATATTATCAAGTTTTATCACATTCTCTTGTTACGTCTTTACTTTTATTAAACTTCGAATTGTTAAAAACTTAACATAGTATTAATAATGATCTATTTATCTGGATGAGGATCGGTAAATAACTTGTGAGTGCTGTACATCCGAGACAGGACTAAGCGATGTTGACTAAGTCAAATCCATCGTTAAGGTTCCTCGGACCCAGGTATAACTCGTTATTACTATTCTGAATGTCGGATAAGTAGGATTATTAATATGAAGAGATATCACTATAACCAAATACGTTTCGAATGAGGGTTTTAACTATTTGGGTAATGTTCTGTACGGAAAGAGAATTTTGCACCGGACAAAGATACAACCATTTGTCACGGATAAAGATGCAAACATTTATCACGGGTGAAGATGCAAACATTCACCGCGAGATTCTCTGTTCCCAAGAGCCGTCCTAATGATTTAATGCCGTGAATGTTGGAACATATAAAGTTATAGAATATCTAAATATTAAGGATAAAATGTTATGTTTGAGTATTAAGTCTCTTGTATTGATTACAAGGACTTGATATAAAATAATGAAAGATCTTTGGGAATGAAGATGAGAACTTTGTTTGAGAATAAAGGAAATCATCTATAAACCTATTGATTTAGCATTTATAGTGAGCACCAAGTCATCTATAGTAAGTATAGTGATTTGGGGGCGTCACACGAATAGCAAGTTTCCTCAAATGAAGACTTGTGTGCGTTGTACGCATTGTTTTCAATGCGAGAGTGATAGGATTGCTCCTTTTGAGGCTAACCGATGTATAACGAAGTAATATGACTCTTAATCACCTATTTGTTTTCATATTTTGAGGAAATAACGAAACGAATAGAAAGTTTCCTCAAATGAAGACTTGTGTGCGTTGTACGCATTGTTTTCAATGCGAGAGTGATACGATTGCTCCTTTTGAGGCTAACCGATGTATAACGAAGTAATATGACTCTTAATCACCTATTTGTTTGCATATTTTGAGGAAATAACGAAACGAATAGCAAGTTTCCTCAAATGAAGACTTGTGCGCGTTGTACGCATTATTTTCAATGCGAGAGTGATAGGATTGCTCCATTTGAGGCTAACCGATGTATAACGAAGTAATATGACTCTAATTCACCTATTTCTTTGCAAATTTTGAGGAAATATCGAAACGAATAGCAAGTTTCCTCAAGTGAAGACTTGTGTGCGTTGTACGCATTGTTTTCAATGCGAGAGTGATAGGATTGCTCCTTTTGAGGCTAACCGATGTATAACGAAGTAATATGACTCTTAATCACCTATTTGTTTGCATATTTTGAGGAAATAACGAAACGAATAGCAAGTTTCCTCAAATGAAGACTTGTGTGCGTTGTACGCATTGTTTTCAATGCGAGAGTGATAGGATTGCTCCTTTTGAGGCTAACCGATGTATAACGAAGTAATATGACTCTTAATCACCTATTTGTTTTCATATTTTGAGGAAATAACGAAACGAATAGCAAGTTTCCTCAAATGAAGACTTGTGTGCGTTGTACGCATTGTTTTCAATGCGAGAGTGATAGGATTGCTCCATTTGAGGCTAACCGATGTATAACGAAGTAATATGACTCTTAATCACCTATTTGTTTTCATATTTTGAGAAAATAACGAAACGAATAGCAAGTTTCCTCAAATGAAGACTTGTGTGCGTTGTACGCATTGTTTTCAATGCGAGAGTGATAGGATTGCTCCATTTGAGGCTAAACGATGTATAACGAAGTAATATGACTCTAATTCACCTATTTCTTTCCAAATTTTGAGGAAACATCGAAACGAATAGAAAGTTTTCTCAATTGAAGACTTGTGTGCGTTGTACGCATTGTTTTCAATGCGAGAGTGATAGGATTGCTCCTTTTGAGGCTAACCGATGTATAACGAAGTAATATGACTCTTAATCACCTATTTGTTTTCATATTTTGAGGAAATAACGAAACGAATAGCAAGTTTCCTCAAATGAAGACTTGTGTGCGTTGTACGCATTGTTTTCAATGCGAGAGTGATAGGATTGCTCCTTTTGAGGCTAACCGATGTATAACGAAGTAATATGACTCTTAATCACCTATTTGTTTTCATATTTTGAGGAAATAACGAAACGAATAGAAAGTTTCCTCAAATGAAGACTTGTGTGCGTTGTACGCATTGTTTTCAATGCGAGAGTGATACGATTGCTCCTTTTGAGGCTAACCGATGTATAACGAAGTAATATGACTCTTAATCACCTATTTGTTTGCATGTTTTGAGGAAATAACGAAACGAATAGCAAGTTTCCTCAAATGAAGACTTGTGCGCGTTGTACGCATTGTTTTCAATGCGAGAGTGATAGGATTGCTCCATTTGAGGCTAACTGATGTATAACGAAGTAATATGACTCTAATTCACCTATTTCTTTGCAAATTTTGAGGAAATATCGAAACGAATAGCAAGTTTCCTCAAGTGAAGACTTGTGTGCGTTGTACGCATTGTTTTCAATGCGAGAGTGATAGGATTGCTCCTTTTGAGGCTAACCGATGTATAACGAAGTAATATGACTCTTAATCACCTATTTGTTTTCATATTTTGAGGAAATAACGAAACGAATAGCAAGTTTCCTCAAATGAAGACTTGTGTGCGTTGTACGCATTGTTTTCAATGCGAGAGTGATAGGATTGCTCCTTTTGAGGCTAACCGATGTATAACGAAGTAATATGACTCTTAATCACCTATTTGTTTTCATATTTTGAGGAAATAACGAAACGAATGGCAAGTTTCCTCAAATGAAGACTTGTGCGCGTTGTACGCATTGTTTTCAATGCGAGAGTGATACGATTGCTCCTTTTGAGGCTAACCGATGTATAACGAAGTAATATGACTCTTAATCACCTATTTGTTTTCATATTTTGAGGAAATAACGAAACGAATAGCAAGTTTCCTCAAATGAAGACTTGTGTGCGTTGTACGCATTGTTTTCAATGCGAGAGTGATAGGATTGCTCCATTTGAGGCTAACCGATGTATAACGAAGTAATATGACTCTTAATCACCTATTTCTTTGCAAATTTTGAGGAAACATCGAAACGAATAGCAAGTTTTCTCAATTGAAGACTTGTGTGCGTTGTACGCATTGTTTTCAATGCGAGAGTGATAGGATTGCTCCTTTTGAGGCTAACCGATGTATAACGAAGTAATATGACTCTTAATCACCTATTTGTTTTCATATTTTGAGGAAATTACGAAACGAATAGCAAGTTTCCTCAAATGAAGACTTGTGTGCGTTGTACGTATTGTTTTCAATGCAAGAGTGATAGGATTGCTCCATTTGAGGCTAACCGATGTATAACGAAGTAATATGACTCTAATTCACCTATTTCTTTGCAAATTTTGAGGAAACATCGAAACGAATAGCAAGTTTTCTCAATTGAAGACTTGTGTGCGTTGTACGCATTGTTTTCAATGCGAGAGTGATAGGATTGCTCCTTTTGAGGCTAACCGATGTATAACGAAGTAATATGACTCTTAATCACCTATTTGTTTTCATATTTTGAGGAAATAACGAAACGAATAGCAAGTTTCCTCAAATGAAGACTTGTGTGCATTGTACGCATTGTTTTCAATGCGAGAGTGATACGATTGCTCCTTTTGAGGTTAACCGATGTATAACGAAGTAATATGACTCTTAATCACCTATTTGTTTTCATATTTTGAGGAAATAACGAAACGAATAGCAAGTTTCCTCAAATGAAGACTTGTGTGCGTTGTACGCATTGTTTTCAATGCGAGAGTGATAGGATTGCTCCATTTGAGGCTAAACGATGTATAACGAAGTAATATGACTCTAATTCACCTATTTCTTTGCAAATTTTGAGGAAACATCGAAACGAATAGCAAGTTTCCTCAATTGAAGACTTGTGTGCGTTGTACGCATTGTTTTCAATGCGAGAGTGATAGGATTGCTCCTTTTGAGGCTAACCGATGTATAACGAAGTAATATGACTCTTAATCACCTATTTGTTTTCATATTTTGAGGAAATAACGAAACGAATAGCAAGTTTCCTCAAATGAAGACTTGTGTGCGTTGTACGCATTGTTTTCAATGCGAGAGTGATAGGATTGCTCCTTTTGAGGCTAACCGATGTATAACGAAGTAATATGACTCTTAATCACCTATTTGTTTTCATATTTTGAGGAAATAACGAAACGAATAGCAAGTTTCCTCAAATGAAGACTTGTGTGCGTTGTACGCATTGTTTTCAATGCGAGAGTGATAGGATTGCTCCATTTGAGGCTAACCGATGTATAACGAAGTAATATGACTCTTAATCACCTATTTGTTTTCATATTTTAAGAAAATAACGAAACGAATAGCAAGTTTCCTCAAATGAAGACTTGTGTGCGTTGTACGCATTGTTTTCAATGCGAGAGTGATAGGATTGCTCCATTTGAGGCTAAACGATGTATAACGAAGTAATATGACTCTAATTCACCTATTTCTTTCCAAATTTTGAGGAAACATCGAAACGAATAGAAAGTTTTCTCAATTGAAGACTTGTGTGCGTTGTACGCATTGTTTTCAATGCGAGAGTGATAGGATTGCTCCTTTTGAGGCTAACCGATGTATAACGAAGTAATATGACTCTTAATCACCTATTTGTTTTCATATTTTGAGGAAATAACGAAACGAATAGCAAGTTTCCTCAAATGAAGACTTGTGTGCGTTGTACGCATTGTTTTCAATGCGAGAGTGATAGGATTGCTCCTTTTGAGGCTAACCGATGTATAACGAAGTAATATGACTCTTAATCACCTATTTGTTTTCATATTTTGAGGAAATAACGAAACGAATAGAAAGTTTCCTCAAATGAAGACTTGTGTGCGTTGTACGCATTGTTTTCAATGCGAGAGTGATACGATTGCTCCTTTTGAGGCTAACCGATGTATAACGAAGTAATATGACTCTTAATCACCTATTTGTTTTCATATTTTGAGGAAATAACGAAACGAATAGCAAGTTTCCTCAAATGAAGACTTGTGCGCGTTGTACGCATTGTTTTCAATGCGAGAGTGATAGGATTGCTCCATTTGAGGCTAACTGATGTATAACGAAGTAATATGACTCTAATTCACCTATTTCTTTGCAAATTTTGAGGAAATATCGAAACGAATAGCAAGTTTCCTCAAGTGAAGACTTGTGTGCGTTGTACGCATTGTTTTCAATGCGAGAGTGATAGGATTGCTCCTTTTGAGGCTAACCGATGTATAACGAAGTAATATGACTCTTAATCACCTATTTGTTTTCATATTTTGAGGAAATAACGAAACGAATAGCAAGTTTCCTCAAATGAAGACTTGTGTGCGTTGTACGCATTGTTTTCAATGCGAGAGTGATAGGATTGCTCCTTTTGAGGCTAACCGATGTATAACGAAGTAATATGACTCTTAATCACCTATTTGTTTTCATATTTTGAGGAAATAACGAAACGAATGGCAAGTTTCCTCAAATGAAGACTTGTGCGCGTTGTACGCATTGTTTTCAATGCGAGAGTGATACGATTGCTCCTTTTGAGGCTAACCGATGTATAACGAAGTAATATGACTCTTAATCACCTATTTGTTTTCATATTTTGAGGAAATAACGAAACGAATAGCAAGTTTCCTCAAATGAAGACTTGTGTGCGTTGTACGCATTGTTTTCAATGCGAGAGTGATAGGATTGCTCCATTTGAGGCTAACCGATGTATAACGAAGTAATATGACTCTTAATCACCTATTTCTTTGCAAATTTTGAGGAAACATCGAAACGAATAGCAAGTTTTCTCAATTGAAGACTTGTGTGCGTTGTACGCATTGTTTTCAATGCGAGAGTGATAGGATTGCTCCTTTTGAGGCTAACCGATGTATAACGAAGTAATATGACTCTTAATCACCTATTTGTTTTCATATTTTGAGGAAATTACGAAACGAATAGCAAGTTTCCTCAAATGAAGACTTGTGTGCGTTGTACGTATTGTTTTCAATGCGAGAGTGATAGGATTGCTCCATTTGAGGCTAACCGATGTATAACGAAGTAATATGACTCTAATTCACCTATTTCTTTGCAAATTTTGAGGAAACATCGAAACGAATAGCAAGTTTTCTCAATTGAAGACTTGTGTGCGTTGTACGCATTGTTTTCAATGCGAGAGTGATAGGATTGCTCCTTTTGAGGCTAACCGATGTATAACGAAGTAATATGACTCTTAATCACCTATTTGTTTGCATATTTTGAGGAAATAACGAAACGAATAGCAAGTTTCCTCAAATGAAGACTTGTGTGCATTGTACGCATTGTTTTCAATGCGAGAGTGATACGATTGCTCCTTTTGAGGTTAACCGATGTATAACGAAGTAATATGACTCTTAATCACCTATTTGTTTTCATATTTTGAGGAAATAACGAAACGAATAGCAAGTTTCCTCAAATGAAGACTTGTGTGCGTTGTACGCATTGTTTTCAATGCGAGAGTGATAGGATTGCTCCATTTGAGGCTAAACGATGTATAACGAAGTAATATGACTCTAATTCACCTATTTCTTTGCAAATTTTGAGGAAACATCGAAACGAATAGAAAGTTTTCTCAATTGAAGACTTGTGTGCGTTGTACGCATTGTTTTCAATGCGAGAGTGATAGGATTGCTCCTTTTGAGGCTAACCGATGTATAACGAAGTAATATGACTCTTAATCACCTATTTGTTTTCATATTTTGAGGAAATAACGAAACGAATAGCAAGTTTCCTCAAATGAAGACTTGTGTGCGTTGTACGCATTGTTTTCAATGCGAGAGTGATAGGATTGCTCCTTTTGAGGCTAACCGATGTATAACGAAGTAATATGACTCTTAATCACCTATTTGTTTTCATATTTTGAGGAAATAACGAAACGAATAGAAAGTTTCCTCAAATGAAGACTTGTGTGCGTTGTACGCATTGTTTTCAATGCGAGAGTGATACGATTGCTCCTTTTGAGGCTAACCGATGTATAACGAAGTAATATGACTCTTAATCACCTATTTGTTTGCATGTTTTGAGGAAATAACGAAACGAATAGCAAGTTTCCTCAAATGAAGACTTGTGCGCGTTGTACGCATTGTTTTCAATGCGAGAGTGATAGGATTGCTCCATTTGAGGCTAACTGATGTATAACGAAGTAATATGACTCTAATTCACCTATTTCTTTGCAAATTTTGAGGAAACATCGAAACGAATAGCAAGTTTCCTCAATTGAAGACTTGTGTGCGTTGTACGCATTGTTTTCAATGCGAGAGTGATAGGATTGCTCCTTTTGAGGCTAACCGATGTATAACGAAGTAATATGACTCTTAATCACCTATTTGTTTTCATATTTTGAGGAAATAACGAAACGAATAGCAAGTTTCCTCAAATGAAGACTTGTGTGCGTTGTACGCATTGTTTTCAATGCGAGAGTGATAGGATTGCTCCTTTTGAGGCTAACCGATGTATAACGAAGTAATATGACTCTTAATCACCTATTTGTTTTCATATTTTGAGGAAATAACGAAACGAATGGCAAGTTTCCTCAAATGAAGACTTGTGCGCGTTGTACGCATTGTTTTCAATGCGAGAGTGATAGGATTGCTCCATTTGAGGCTAACCGATGTATAACGAAGTAATATGACTCTTAATCACCTATTTGTTTTCATATTTTGAGGAAATAACGAAACGAATAGCAAGTTTCCTCAAATGAAGACTTGTGTGCGTTGTACGCATTGTTTTCAATGCGAGAGTGATAGGATTGCTCCATTTGAGGCTAACCGATGTATAACGAAGTAATATGACTCTTAATCACCTATTTCTTTGCAAATTTTGAGGAAACATCGAAACGAATAGCAAGTTTTCTCAATTGAAGACTTGTGTGCGTTGTACGCATTGTTTTCAATGCGAGAGTGATAGGATTGCTCCTTTTGAGGCTAACCGATGTATAACGAAGTAATATGACTCTTAATCACCTATTTGTTTTCATATTTTGAGGAAATTACGAAACGAATAGCAAGTTTCCTCAAATGAAGACTTGTGTGCGTTGTACGTATTGTTTTCAATGCAAGAGTGATAGGATTGCTCCATTTGAGGCTAACCGATGTATAACGAAGTAATATGACTCTAATTCACCTATTTCTTTGCAAATTTTGAGGAAACATCGAAACGAATAGCAAGTTTTCTCAAATGAAGACTTGTGTGCGTTGTACGCATTGTTTTCAATGCGAGAGTGATAGGATTGCTCCTTTTGAGGCTAACCGATGTATAACGAAGTAATATGACTCTTAATCACCTATTTGTTTTCATATTTTGAGGAAATAACGAAACGAATAGCAAGTTTCCTCAAATGAAGACTTGTGTGCATTGTACGCATTGTTTTCAATGCGAGAGTGATACGATTGCTCCTTTTGAGGTTAACCGATGTATAACGAAGTAATATGACTCTTAATCACCTATTTGTTTTCATATTTTGAGGAAATAACGAAACGAATAGCAAGTTTCCTCAAATGAAGACTTGTGTGCGTTGTACGCATTGTTTTCAATGCGAGAGTGATAGGATTGCTCCATTTGAGGCTAAACGATGTATAACGAAGTAATATGACTCTAATTCACCTATTTCTTTGCAAATTTTGAGGAAACATCGAAACGAATAGAAAGTTTTCTCAATTGAAGACTTGTGTGCGTTGTACGCATTGTTTTCAATGCGAGAGTGATAGGATTGCTCCTTTTGAGGCTAACCGATGTATAACGAAGTAATATGACTCTTAATCACCTATTTGTTTTCATATTTTGAGGAAATAACGAAACGAATAGCAAGTTTCCTCAAATGAAGACTTGTGTGCGTTGTACGTGTGACGACCCCAAATCCGGGTTCCATAACCTCGAGTTTGGTTCTCACTATTCAACACATTACTAACAATTAAATACATACATTGCATTTAAATATCGCGGAATAATACATATTGGTTCCCTTCAAAAGGTTACAATACCAGGGTCTATCAACCTTAACATAATAACAGTTCCTATCACAAGGAATTACAAAAGGCTTAAAAACCGTAAATACATAATTAAAGATCTAATTAGCATGCCTAAGCTAACTTAAGCTCTGGCTTTTCCTTTTCCTTTATCCTTCTTTGAGCAATCAGGATTATCTGAAAAATGGTTCATGATATAGCAAGAATGAGCAACTAGTTTGCTCAGCAAGTTTAAAACAATCATATAGATTTAATATATCATGAATGAATGGGAAATATCAACAATGATTCAACAATAGATATAACAATTGTGAATGAAACAGGATTCAAATTTTAATAAACAGAATATTTGAATCTTAAAATGCTGAGTGGTCACTAAGGACCCTGAACTAACTAGGGTATAATAGAGTTTCCTCTGACCCTTTGAGTTGTTTGGTTTTCAAGGGGATCAGCCTATTCAACCCGCTGTATATGCATTACATTTAGTCACTGGCGCCCAAAGTCGGTTTCCCGACACAAAATCCCCTAATTTAGGGTTGTTCAATTCTCAGACTTAATATAAGAAATCCGCACCCAACAATGGTTTGGATAAGCTTTTAAAAGTATTCAAGTTATTGAATTTAGAAACGCAATGTCTAGCTGAACTATTAGCTTCAGACATTTTTAATACAGTTCATGAATCAAGAACTAACAAGCTTCAAATGCACTAAGTGCGATTGTATAAACAATATGGATGTGGAATAATTTTAAATAATTAAACCACTTCAAGCTTTAACAATAAATACAAGTATGGAAACTTGTTCAACGATAATAATTGAGTAGGGTTAGAGAACTTGCCTGTTTGCTCAGCTACAATAATTGTCTAGCTTTAACTAACTTGCTTTGAAAGACCTAACATTAATAAAGTCGGTCTAATAATTAGTACGACGTATTTGCATAATTATACGCTTAATAACGAACTTATTTACCACATAAGTACTAACACATAAATTACATTAGTCAAAATAATATTATTAACCTTATAGACACTTAATCATTTTAGGTTAATAATTTAATAAGTTAGAAAATATTTTTCTTAAGTGTTGGACACTTATTAAACCCTTAAACAACTTATTATAATTGTTTAGTTCAATTCAATTTATTTTATTAACTCAATCTCTTTTTAATTACTATTTAATATTGATTAAATAGAAATTAATTAATTAACTCTAGTTATTATAAATAATAACTAATTGTACTTACTTATTATTTAATTATAATTAAATAATAAATAATTATTAACTTAGTTTAAACCTTCTTTAATTTAATGTTAATCAACCAATAATTAACCAAGTAATTAACCTTACTTATTATTTAATTAAGGAAATTAAATAATAGTTTACTAATCTTAATCCTCTTTAATTATTATTTAATGTCAATTAAATAATAATTAATTATTTAATTAATTTTAATTATTATTTAAGGTTAAATAATAATCAAATCATTCTTATTTATTATTTAAATTAAATAATAAATTATTACTCTAATAACTTAATTTCCATTAATCGTTATTTAATGTTAATTAAATAATAATTAATTACTTAATTATCTTTATTTATTATTTAATAATATTTAAATAATAAATAATTAATTTATAAATTTTATCTCTCTTTAAATATTATTTAATAGGCATTAAATAATAATTGCTAATTTATCATCTTTATTTATTATTAACATTTAAAATAATAAATAAATAATAAATTTATTTAACCTAACCATGGTTTAGCTAACTAGATTAATATTTAAAATATTTAAATATTAAACTTTATGAAAAATATCCTCCCCAATATTATTTTTGTATTATTATTATTTTTGTTATAATTTTAAATTAATTTTCAAATATTTAAATTAATTAAAATTAACCCGAATGGCATTTTCGTAAATAAGTTGAAAAACCGGACCGAGGGCAGAATGGTAATTCTGCCAAGAAAAACACGGAGGGGCAAAATGGTAATTTCGCCGAAAAGTTTCTTACCGCGCATTGCGCGCGTTTTGGTTTGTTACGGGTCAAAACGACGCCGTTTTTGAAAAGCCGGAAACGGCTTCCGCGCGTACGCGCGGAGTGAATTTTCTACGGACGCCAAACGACGTCGTTTGGCTCCGCGTCCTCGGTGAACAGTGGCAGCCGCGCATTGCGCGGAAAGCCTTAAAAATTTTTTCTTCCCGCAGAACGTGAACAGTGTTTCCGGCTACCCATTTTAAATAAAAATATACCTTCAATAAATCTTTAACTCTTCAATAAAAATCCAAAAAAATTACCAATCACCTTATATTAATTTATAACATAAAAAAATAATTTTTCATGATTTAATATCAATATTTTTTTATAAAAATTTTTACATCACATAAACTACCATAAATCATATCTTTTTGTGTATAACTCCATTTTAAGTGATTCAAACTTTGTTTTTCTCATGATTTAATGTTCTATAATATTAGAACATCAAACCTAAGCTTTACAAAAATATTTTTGGTAATATATTTCAAAACTTGTTTACACACTACTAAATACATATTTTAGCATATAAAATTTACCAAAATACAAACCAAACATATTAAACTCAAGCATGGCATAAATATTATCACTACACATTAATAATCATATTAACATGTTTATACTAACATGATGATTTATTTAATTTAAAAACAAAACTTAGATTTAGAATAACCATTACCTTGATTTAATGGCTATCTTCCTTTTTCTTCCAAAGTAGGTTGTGAATGAAGATGACATACACCAAGAACTCCTTCTCCTCTCTTAGTATTTTGCTCTCACTATTTTCTCACTCTCAAATGCTCTCTAGCTCTCTCTTTAGCTTGAAAAATAATGAAGTATACAAGTCTTACAAATGCAAGTATACTCCTACAAAATATTAGATACACACATTGTATCTATTAATCTAGACCATCATGCATCTATATTGGATACTTACACAAGAAAACTAACCCATACTAAGTTGGTGAGGATTTTGTGGGAAAAGACTTTCCCAAAAATCAAAACAAGCAACCTTTAATTAAATAAATGGAAAATAAAATAAAATATCAAAAAATCAATTTTTTTCTCTCTCCTCCATGCCATGGTCGGCTGGTCCCCCTTCTTTTGTCCCAAATTAAGTGTCACTTTTTACTTTTTAAACAATTAATAGTTAATTTAAGTATTTTCCAAGTGGGCCAATCATTGGGCTTTAATTTAAAATACCAATTGGGCTTCTATTAAATTGTTTGGGCTACTAAATTGTCAAATTTTATTATTCCTCACTTGGGCTACTAATTGACCCATGTTGGGCTAATTTAATAATTTACACATTAATTATTCAATCCATGTTAAATAAATAATTAGATTGAATAAATAATTAAATATTTTAACCCATAAGTATTAAATTACCAAATGGACTAATAAATATTATTATTAACATTTCACATTATTTACATTAATTAATAATCATATTAATTAATTTATTATATTTAATTCACTCATTATATTCAATTTAATTGAATATTTAATTAATAGGAAACTTATCAATTATTTTGATATTAAAACTTTAGGGTTTGTTCACTAATTTAATAACATATTAGTGACCCCCTTTAATTAATTTTAGTAATTAATTACATAATTATTTAATCACATAATTAATTAATCACATAAAAAGATTTAAATAATCTCATAAAACTAACTCGTTGGAAATTAAATTAATATTTTAATTAATAAAAATGTGGAAATTCTAGGACATTACATTCTCCCCTCCTTATAAAAATTCCGTCCTCGGAATTGTAAAAATAAGGTTACTCAAATAAAAACGGGTAATTTGCCCTCATTTCCTCCTCTAATTCCCACGTAGCTTCTTCAATGGCGTGATTCCTCCAAAGTACTTTGACAGAATGAATTATCTTATTTCTCAGTTTCTGTTCCTTCCTATCGAGTATCTGAACAGGAACTTCTTCATATGATAAATCCTTCCCGACTTGAATTGGTTCATAGGAGATAACGTGCTTGTAGTCTGGTTTGTATGGCCGCAATACCGACACGTGAAACACATTGTGAATATGTTCCAATTCAGGAGGTAAAGCTACCTCGTATGCTACTTCACCCACTCTTCTCAATATTTCGAACGGTCCTATGAACCTTGGACTCAATTTCCCCTTCTTTCCAAATCTGATCTTCCCTTTCCAGGGAGATACCTTAATGAACACAAAACTCCCCACCTCGAAGTCTCGTTTCTGTCGATGTAAATCGGCGTATTTCTTTTGACGGTCTTGAGCTGCTACTAGCCGAGCTCTTATTACCTTGATAATTTCTACCGTCTGTTGAACCAATTCTGGCCCCAACAGTCGGCGTTCTCCTACCTCATCCCAACATAGAGGTGTTCTGCATTTTCTGCCATATAAAGCTTCGTAAGGCGGCATACCTATGCTCGCATGATAACTGTTGTTGTATGCAAACTCAACTAGTGGTAGATGGATTTCCCAACTGCCCTTGAAATCCATCACGCAGGCCCTGAGCATATCTTCCAATGTTTGAATTGTTCTCTCACTTTGCCCATCGGTCTGCGGATGATACGCGGTACTCATTCTCAACTGTGTCCCCAATCTCTCCTGAAGACTTCTCCAAAATTTTGACGTGAAGCGCGGATCTCTGTCTGACACAATCGATACCGGCACCCCATGTCTTGAAACTATCTCTTTGATGTACAGTTTGGACAACTGATCCAAACTGAACCTAATCTTGATCGGCAAAAAGTGCGCTGACTTTGTTAGCCGATCCACAATCACCCAAATTGCGTCATATCCCTTCTGTGTTGCTGGAAGTCCTACCACAAAATCCATTGTGATATGCTCCCATTTCCACTCAGGAATTTCTAACGGCTGTAACAATCCACTTGGTCTCTGATGTTCGGCCTTTACCCTCTGACAAGTTAGGCATCGGCTGACACATTCTGCAACCTCCCTCTTTAAATTCGGCCACCAAAAATGCTGACGTAGATCTTGATACATCTTCGTACTTCCCGGATGTATCGAGTATCTAGTACTGTGAGCCTCTTGCAAAATTTCCTCTCGTAATTCAGGCACTAGCGGTACCCAAACACGATTTTCAAATCTCAGCAATCCCATGCTATCAATTTTAAACTTGACCTCTTCTCCATCGGTCATCCTCTTCCGGATTCTGTCACATTCCTCATCTTTGTCTTGAGCCTCTTTCACCCTATCTAACAAGGTTGGGCTCACCTCGACTTCTATTGACTCGTTTGGACTTCTCACTTCCAACTCCATTCGAGCCATCTCTTGAACCAATTGTTCTTGATCTGTCAATATGAACAATTTCTCCCTGCTCTTTCTACTCAGAGCATCCGCTACTACGTTGGCCTTGCCGGGATGATATAGAATTTCACAATCATAATCTTTGATCAATTCCAACCATCTCCGTTGCCTCATATTCAACTCCTTCTGTGTGAAGATATACTTTAGACTCTTATGGTCTGTGAATATCTCACATTTCTCTCCATATAAGTAATGTCTCCAAATTTTAAGGGCAAACACTACCGCTGCCAATTCCAAGTCGTGGGTAGGGTATCCCTTCTCATAATCTTTCAATTGCCTGGATGCATACGCAACGACTTTGCCGTTTTGCATAAGCACACAGCCAAGTCCCTTGTGCGATGCATCACTGTAGACCGTAAAACCTCCTGTATCGTCTGGTAAAGTCAATACAGGTGCTTCACTAAGTCTTTTCTTTAACTCCTGAAAACTTTCCTCACACTTCTCCGTCCACACGTATTTTACCGTCTTCCTTGTTAAGTTGGTCAACGGTGTTGCTATCTTTGAGAAGTCTTGAATGAACCTCCGATAGTAACCCGCTAACCCTAAGAAACTTCTTACTTCTGTCGGCGTCCTTGGTTGTTCCCAATTCCTTACCGATTCCACCTTTGCTGGATCAACTGAAACTCCCTCTTTGTCAATAACATGACCTAAAAATTGAACTCTCTCCAACCAGAATTCACACTTTGAAAACTTAGCGTACAACCGCTCCTTCCGTAAAATCTCCAACACCAATCTTAGGTGTTCAGCATGCTCCTCCTTCGTTTTGGAATACACCAAAATATCGTCAATGAACACGACTACAAATTTATCCAAGTATTGCTTGAATATTCTGTTCATCATGTCCATAAATGCGGCTGGCGCATTTGTTAGTCCAAACGACATCACCAGAAACTCGTAATGCCCATATCGAGTTCTGAATGCCGTCTTGGGTACATCCTCCTTCCTGACTTTCAACTGGTGATAACCAGTCCTTAAGTCAATCTTTGAAAAGCACTTCGCCCCTTTCAATTGATCGAAAAGATCGTCAATTCGTGGTAACGGGTACTTGTTCTTAATTGTTACTTTATTTAGCTCCCTATAATCCATACACAGTCTCATCGATCCATCCTTCTTCTTTACAAACAGCACCGGTGCTCCCCATGGAGAAACACTTGGCTGAATGTACTTATTATCTAACAACTCCTGCAATTGCACCATCAACTCTTTCAACTCTACCGGAGCCATTCTGTATGGTGCCTTTGATATCGGCGCTGTCCCCGGTACTAAATCAATCGTAAATTCTATCTCTCTGTCCGGCGGTAAACCTGGCAGTACATCTGGAAAAACATCCATGAACTCTCTAACTACTGGTATTTGCTCCATCTCGGGACTCACCACTTGTGTATCAACCACATGAGCCAAATACCCTACACAACCTTTCTTCAATAATTTCTTGGCTTGCATCATCGTCAGACAAGAAGACTGTCTTGACGATTTGCTGCCATAAAATACGACCTTAGACTTATTTGGTGTCTTAAGGTGTATGCACTTCTTCTGACAATCAATTATCGCCCCGTGGTTAAACAACCAATCCATCCCAAGTATTACATCAAATTCCCCCAGACGTATTGGAATTAGATTCACATTTAATTTCTGACCCCTGATTTCAGCACAACAATTTCTATGTATGTACTCTACCGGAATCACTTCCTTATTAGCAACTTCTATGTTCATTGAGTTTTCTAGTTTGTCTCTAGGCAATTCTAACCGTCTAGCGAAATCATCAGACACAAATGAACAGGTAGCACCCGAATCAAACAATACATATGCATTTATATTATTGATCGGAATAATACCTGACACCACGTCTTTTGACCCCACGGCATCCTGTACCGTCATATTGAAAGTCCGGGCTGTCGGCTTGTTCTGTGGTACCGGTCCCCCGATAGCCAATTTGCTGTTATTGCCCCTGTAGCCGCTACCCCCGTCATTCTTCTTCTTAGGGCAATCCTTTATCAGGTGGTCAGATGCTCCGCAAGAAAAGCATCTCACTTTCTTTGGGAGGGGACAATTTGGAGAAATATGTCCCACCTGACCACAATTGTAGCATGTATTCTTCCCTTTCCTGCACTCTCCGAAGTGGTTCTTTCCACATATATTGCATGCTGGCTTTTTCTGAACACTTCCTTGTTGATTCCCCGAGCTCTTGTCGTTGCTGCTGTTGTCCCATTTGCGCTTGTTGTTATTATGGTTGTTATTATTGCCTCCACTGTTGCTGTTCTTGCTTCCCCCTTCATTTTTCTTCTTGTTTCTCTCCTGGTTGTACTTGGTTAACGCGTCACTTCCTCCTTCAGCAATGATTGACTTCTCTAGCAAAGTTGCGAACGAGTCAATCTGCAGTACTGCTACCTTGTTGAATATCCAAGGTCTCAATCCATTCTCGAACCTCCTGGCCTTGCGTTCCTCCGTGTCTACCTGATGTGGAGCGAACCTGGCCAGCTCATTAAATTTTGCCGCGTACTCCGGTACCGACATGTTCTCCTGTTTCAGTTCTAGAAACCTTACCTCCATCCTACTCTTCATACTTTTCGGGAAATAATTCTCGTCGAATATTTCCTTAAATTTCGTCCAGGGCACCACACCATCCCCAGCCCTATTCTGATTGGCTTCCCACCAGAAATTGGCTTCGCCCTTCATCATGTAGGTAGCAAAAACTGTCTTTTGCTCCTCAGCTACTCTTGCGATAACAAACGCCTTCTCTATCTCCTTTATCCAAGACTGGGCCTCTATCGGGTCCGACGTTCCCCTAAACTCTGGCGGTCCCACCGCTTTAAAATCTTTGAAATTTGCCAACTGAGTTGGTGGTGGTGGTGGTGGATTTGCTACAACAGGATGTCTGTGTTGCATTGCCTCAGCTAGCATGTCGACGAAGTTTTGCATAGGGTCTACATTGTGACCCCCCGCGTCGTTGTTAACTGACTCTTCTACCCCCTGGTTCCTTGGTGGTTGTCTACGTGGCGGCATTTTCTGTTATAAACAAAAATTTACATTATTATACTTATTACATCTTTTTCATTTCATTATTTTGTATTTTAGGCAATGTTTAGCTAACATACAAGTAATTATTTCAACACGCATATAACATAAATTTGACTGTATTTATATTTATATGCTAAACCAGTAGTGCGTAGCACTTTACATCAAAAGCATACTGCTATAAATGCTTCTATCCCAGAGAAGCTACAAAAGATGGGATCTGACATATCCTACAACTTCCTAGAGTTGGGATTTAGTGACATATTAACCCTCTAATAAAACAAAAGTTGGGTTCTACTGCATCTATTTACATACGAAATTAGAAAATAACTACTACTACTACTGACTGCGCATCCCCCTACGGATCGCGTCGTCATACTCCTCATCCCCGATGGCCATCACCATACTCCTGCTGATGGTGTGCATAGACTGGCCCTCCTCAGCTGGGTAGTAGTGCACCCTGCTCTGAAGCCTACCATATGAAGATCGGTAGACGTAGCTAAGTCTATCCGTCCTCACCCGCTTCTCGCGGACCTCCTCCTCTAGCTCAATTATCTGACCATAAGCGGCATCCCGCTGTCTCTCCATCTCTATACGGTCCTCTATCGCCTCCTGCCAGTGTGCACGGATGGCGGCCTTCTCTGCCTGAACCTGCTGAACCTTCAGCTCAGCCTCTGCCAACCTAGTCTCAACCACTGCTAATTTAGCCTGCAGCTCTACATCCTGCTCTACCAGCTGATGAGTTAGCACCGCAAGATGCTCCACTGAATCCTCGTACTCCTGTACCTGATCCTCCAGTCCTACTATCCTCTCCTTCAGCTCTGTGTTCTCGCCAGAGAACTGGTAAGCCGCATCCCTATACTGATCCTCCATGTGCTGGTGGGTCAGATTCTGCTCCTCTAGATGCTGGACCCTTGCCTCCAGCCCCTCGTTCCTATCTGTCAGTCCCTCTATGATGTCAGCGGCAGTAGTGCCCATGCCATCAGCTGACTCCTCCTCCTCAGACTCCTCTGACTCTGCCTCATCCTCACTGTAAGGCCTCATGACTCCGCCCCAGACGGGCTCCACACGATCCCCCTCCTCAGGATCTGACTCTGGCTCCTCTACGGGTGCAGCCACCAGCGGCTGTGCAGTATCCATATGGATATCAATATAGTCCTCCTCAGCAGTGCGACTCGACTGTCCGATCTCTGCCATCCTATATCATAAAACAATAACACACGTTAGTACAGCAATAAAATATATTCATTGATGAAATGAAATGATATTTTATCATGTACATCTCGGCTCGATGGATTTTCTCAATCCATCTCCAAAAATACACAACATGATGAATCTCCCCGATTCATCCCCTAACGCACTCGATATGAGTTTAATACTAAGGTTATAACTTAGGTTTCGCAAATCCTAACGTTTCTAACCTACAGCTCTGATACCAACCTGTGACGACCCCAAATCCGGGTTCCATAACCTCGAGTTTGGTTCTCACTATTCAACACATTACTAACAATTAAATACATACATTGCATTTAAATATCGCGGAATAATACATATTGGTTCCCTTCAAAAGGTTACAATACCAGGGTCTATCAACCTTAACATAATAACAGTTCCTATCACAAGGAATTACAAAAGGCTTAAAAACCGTAAATACATAATTAAAGATCTAATTAGCATGCCTAAGCTAACTTAAGCTCTGGCTTTTCCTTTTCCTTTATCCTTCTTTGAGCAATCAGGATTATCTGAAAAATGGTTCATGATATAGCAAGAATGAGCAACTAGTTTGCTCAGCAAGTTTAAAACAATCATATAGATTTAATATATCATGAATGAATGGGAAATATCAACAATGATTCAACAATAGATATAACAATTGTGAATGAAACAGGATTCAAATTTTAATAAACAGAATATTTGAATCTTAAAATGCTGAGTGGTCACTAAGGACCCTGAACTAACTAGGGTATAATAGAGTTTCCTCTGACCCTTTGAGTTGTTTGGTTTTCAAGGGGATCAGCCTATTCAACCCGCTGTATATGCATTACATTTAGTCACTGGCGCCCAAAGTCGGTTTCCCGACACAAAATCCCCTAATTTAGGGTTGTTCAATTCTCAGACTTAATATAAGAAATCCGCACCCAACAATGGTTTGGATAAGCTTTTAAAAGTATTCAAGTTATTGAATTTAGAAACGCAATGTCTAGCTGAACTATTAGCTTCAGACATTTTTAATACAGTTCATGAATCAAGAACTAACAAGCTTCAAATGCACTAAGTGCGATTGTATAAACAATATGGATGTGGAATAATTTTAAATAATTAAACCACTTCAAGCTTTAACAATAAATACAAGTATGGAAACTTGTTCAACGATAATAATTGAGTAGGGTTAGAGAACTTGCCTGTTTGCTCAGCTACAATAATTGTCTAGCTTTAACTAACTTGCTTTGAAAGACCTAACATTAATAAAGTCGGTCTAATAATTAGTACGACGTATTTGCATAATTATACGCTTAATAACGAACTTATTTACCACATAAGTACTAACACATAAATTACATTAGTCAAAACAATATTATTAACCTTATAGACACTTAATCATTTTAGGTTAATAATTTAATAAGTTAGAAAATATTTTTCTTAAGTGTTGGACACTTATTAAACCCTTAAACAACTTATTATAATTGTTTAGTTCAATTCAATTTATTTTATTAACTCAATCTCTTTTTAATTACTATTTAATATTGATTAAATAGAAATTAATTAATTAACTCTAGTTATTATAAATAATAACTAATTGTACTTACTTATTATTTAATTATAATTAAATAATAAATAATTATTAACTTAGTTTAAACCTTCTTTAATTTAATGTTAATCAACCAATAATTAACCAAGTAATTAACCTTACTTATTATTTAATTAAGGAAATTAAATAATAGTTTACTAATCTTAATCCTCTTTAATTATTATTTAATGTCAATTAAATAATAATTAATTATTTAATTAATTTTAATTATTATTTAAGGTTAAATAATAATCAAATCATTCTTATTTATTATTTAAATTAAATAATAAATTATTACTCTAATAACTTAATTTCCATTAATCGTTATTTAATGTTAATTAAATAATAATTAATTACTTAATTATCTTTATTTATTATTTAATAATATTTAAATAATAAATAATTAATTTATAAATTTTATCTCTCTTTAAATATTATTTAATAGGCATTAAATAATAATTGCTAATTTATCATCTTTATTTATTATTAACATTTAAAATAATAAATAAATAATAAATTTATTTAACCTAACCATGGTTTAGCTAACTAGATTAATATTTAAAATATTTAAATATTAAACTTTATGAAAAATATCCTCCCCAATATTATTTTTGTATTATTATTATTTTTGTTATAATTTTAAATTAATTTTCAAATATTTAAATTAATTAAAATTAACCCGAATGGCATTTTCGTAAATAAGTTGAAAAACCGGACCGAGGGCAGAATGGTAATTCTGCCAAGAAAAACACGGAGGGGCAAAATGGTAATTTCGCCGAAAAGTTTCTTACCGCGCATTGCGCGCGTTTTGGTTTGTTACGGGTCAAAACGACGCCGTTTTTGAAAAGCCGGAAACGGCTTCCGCGCGTACGCGCGGAGTGAATTTTCTACGGACGCCAAACGACGTCGTTTGGCTCCGCGTCCTCGGTGAACAGTGGCAGCCGCGCATTGCGCGGAAAGCCTTAAAATTTTTTTCTTCCCGCAGAACGTGAACAGTGTTTCCGGCTACCCATTTTAAATAAAAATATACCTTCAATAAATCTTTAACTCTTCAATAAAAATCCAAAAAAATTACCAATCACCTTATATTAATTTATAACATAAAAAAATAATTTTTCATGATTTAATATCAATATTTTTTTATAAAAATTTTTACATCACATAAACTACCATAAATCATATCTTTTTGTGTATAACTCCATTTTAAGTGATTCAAACTTTGTTTTTCTCATGATTTAATGTTCTATAATATTAGAACATCAAACCTAAGCTTTACAAAAATATTTTTGGTAATATATTTCAAAACTTGTTTACACACTACTAAATACATATTTTAGCATATAAAATTTACCAAAATACAAACCAAACATATTAAACTCAAGCATGGCATAAATATTATCACTACACATTAATAATCATATTAACATGTTTATACTAACATGATGATTTATTTAATTTAAAAACAAAACTTAGATTTAGAATAACCATTACCTTGATTTAATGGCTATCTTCCTTTTTCTTCCAAAGTAGGTTGTGAATGAAGATGACATACACCAAGAACTCCTTCTCCTCTCTTAGTATTTTGCTCTCACTATTTTCTCACTCTCAAATGCTCTCTAGCTCTCTCTTTAGCTTGAAAAATAATGAAGTATACAAGTCTTACAAATGCAAGTATACTCCTACAAAATATTAGATACACACATTGTATCTATTAATCTAGACCATCATGCATCTATATTGGATACTTACACAAGAAAACTAACCCATACTAAGTTGGTGAGGATTTTGTGGGAAAAGACTTTCCCAAAAATCAAAACAAGCAACCTTTAATTAAATAAATGGAAAATAAAATAAAATATCAAAAAATCAATTTTTTTCTCTCTCCTCCATGCCATGGTCGGCTGGTCCCCCTTCTTTTGTCCCAAATTAAGTGTCACTTTTTACTTTTTAAACAATTAATAGTTAATTTAAGTATTTTCCAAGTGGGCCAATCATTGGGCTTTAATTTAAAATACCAATTGGGCTTCTATTAAATTGTTTGGGCTACTAAATTGTCAAATTTTATTATTCCTCACTTGGGCTACTAATTGACCCATGTTGGGCTAATTTAATAATTTACACATTAATTATTCAATCCATGTTAAATAAATAATTAGATTGAATAAATAATTAAATATTTTAACCCATAAGTATTAAATTACCAAATGGACTAATAAATATTATTATTAACATTTCACATTATTTACATTAATTAATAATCATATTAATTAATTTATTATATTTAATTCACTCATTATATTCAATTTAATTGAATATTTAATTAATAGGAAACTTATCAATTATTTTGATATTAAAACTTTAGGGTTTGTTCACTAATTTAATAACATATTAGTGACCCCCTTTAATTAATTTTAGTAATTAATTACATAATTATTTAATCACATAATTAATTAATCACATAAAAAGATTTAAATAATCTCATAAAACTAACTCGTTGGAAATTAAATTAATATTTTAATTAATAAAAATGTGGAAATTCTAGGACATTACAGTACGCATTGTTTTCAATGCGAGAGTGATAGGATTGCTCCTTTTGAGGCTAACCGATGTATAACGAAGTAATATGACTCTTAATCACCTATTTGTTTTCATATTTTGAGGAAATAACGAAACGAATAGAAAGTTTCCTCAAATGAAGACTTGTGTGCGTTGTACGCATTGTTTTCAATGCGAGAGTGATACGATTGCTCCTTTTGAGGCTAACCGATGTATAACGAAGTAATATGACTCTTAATCACCTATTTGTTTTCATATTTTGAGGAAATAACGAAACGAATAGCAAGTTTCCTCAAATGAAGACTTGTGCGCGTTGTACGCATTGTTTTCAATGCGAGAGTGATAGGATTGCTCCTTTTGAGGCTAACCGATGTATAACGAAGTAATATGACTCTTAATCACCTATTTGTTTTCATATTTTGAGGAAATAACGAAACGAATAGCAAGTTTCCTCAAATGAAGACTTGTGCGCGTTGTACGCATTGTTTTCAATGCGAGAGTGATAGGATTGCTCCATTTGAGGCTAACCGATGTATAACGAAGTAATATGACTCTAATTCACCTATTTCTTTGCAAATTTTGAGGAAACATCGAAACGAATAGAAAGTTTTCTCAATTGAAGACTTGTGTGCGTTGTACGCATTGTTTTCAATGCGAGAGTGATAGGATTGCTCCTTTTGAGGCTAACCGATGTATAACGAAGTAATATGACTCTTAATCACCTATTTGTTTTCATATTTTGAGGAAATAACGAAACGAATAGCAAGTTTCCTCAAATGAAGACTTGTGTGCGTTGTACGCATTGTTTTCAATGCGAGAGTGATAGGATTGCTCCTTTTGAGGCTAACCGATGTATAACGAAGTAATATGACTCTTAATCACCTATTTGTTTTCATATTTTGAGGAAATAACGAAACGAATAGAAAGTTTCCTCAAATGAAGACTTGTGTGCGTTGTACGCATTGTTTTCAATGCGAGAGTGATAGGATTGCTCCTTTTGAGGCTAACCGATGTATAACGAAGTAATATGACTCTTAATCACCTATTTGTTTTCATATTTTGAGGAAATAACGAAACGAATAGAAAGTTTCCTCAAATGAAGACTTGTGTGCGTTGTACGCATTGTTTTCAATGCGAGAGTGATACGATTGCTCCTTT
This sequence comes from Hedera helix, assembly GCA_947179155.2. Classification (NCBI taxonomy): domain Eukaryota; kingdom Viridiplantae; phylum Streptophyta; class Magnoliopsida; order Apiales; family Araliaceae; genus Hedera; species Hedera helix. The sequence goes on along the minus strand of OX359275.1, from coordinate 11,425,842 downwards.
TGAGGCTAACCGATGTATAACGAAGTAATATGACTCTTAATCACCTATTTGTTTTCATATTTTGAGGAAATAACGAAACGAATAGCAAGTTTCCTCAAATGAAGACTTGTGTGCGTTGTACGCATTGTTTTCAATGCGAGAGTGATAGGATTGCTCCATTTGAGGCTAACCGATGTATAACGAAGTAATATGACTCTAATTCACCTATTTCTTTGCAAATTTTGAGGAAACATCGAAACGAATAGCAAGTTTCCTCAATTGAAGACTTTTGTGCGTTGTACGCATTTTTTTCAATGCGAGAGTGATAGGATTGCTCCTTTTGAGGCTAACCGATTTATAACGAAGTTATATGACTCTTAATCACCTATTTGTTTTCATATTTTGAGGAAATAACGAAACGAATAGCAAGTTTCCTCAAATGAAGACTTGTGTGCGTTGTACGCATTGTTTTCAATGCGAGAGTGATAGGATTGCTCCATTTGAGGCTAACCGATGTATAACGAAGTAATATGACTCTAATTCACCTATTTCTTTGCAAATTTTGAGGAAACATCGAAACGAATAGCAAGTTTTCTCAATTGAAGACTTGTGTGCGTTGTACGCATTGTTTTCAATGCGAGAGTGATAGGATTGCTCCTTTTGAGGCTAACCGATTTATAACGAAGTTATATGACTCTTAATGACCTATTTGTTTTCATATTTTGAGGAAATAACGAAACGAATAGCAAGTTTCCTTAAATGAAGACTTGTGTGCGTTGTACGCATTGTTTTCAATGCGAGAGTGATACGATTGCTCCTTTTGAGGCTAACCGATGTATAACGAAGTAATATGACTCTAATTCACCTATTTCTTTGCAAATTTTGAGGAAACATCGAAACGAATAGCAAATTTTTCTCAATTGAAGACTTGTGTGCGTTGTACGCATTGTTTTCAATGCGAGAGTGATAGGATTGCTCCTTTTGAGGCTAACCGATTTATAACGAAGTTATATGACTCTTAATCACCTATTTGTTTTCATATTTTGAGGAAATAACGAAACGAATAGCAAGTTTCCTCAAATGAAGACTTGTGTGCGTTGTACGCATTGTTTTCAATGCGAGAGTGATAGGATTGCTCCTTTTGAGGCTAACCGATGTATAACGAAGTAATATGACTCTTAATCACCTATTTGTTTTCATATTTTGAGGAATTAACGAAACGAATAGCAAGTTTCCTCAAATGAAGACTTGTGCGCGTTGTACGCATTGTTTTCAATGCGAGAGTGATAGGATTGCTCCTTTTGAGGCTAACCGATGTATAACGAAGTAATATGACTCTTAATCACCTATTTGTTTTCATATTTTGAGGAAATAACGAAACGAATAGCAAGTTTCCTCAAATGAAGACTTGTGTGCGTTGTACGCATTGTTTTCAATGCGAGAGTGATAGGATTGCTCCATTTGAGGCTAACCGATGTATAACGAAGTAATATGACTCTTAATCACCTATTTCTTTGCAAATTTTGAGGAAACATCGAAACGAATAGCAAGTTTTCTCAATTGAAGACTTGTGTGCGTTGTACGCATTGTTTTCAATGCGAGAGTGATAGGATTGCTCCTTTTGAGGCTAACCGATGTATAACGAAGTAATATGACTCTTAATCACCTATTTGTTTTCATATTTTGAGGAAATAACGAAACGAATAGCAAGTTTCCTCAAATGAAGACTTGTGTGCGTTGTACGTATTGTTTTCAATGCGAGAGTGATAGGATTGCTCCATTTGAGGCTAACCGATGTATAACGAAGTAATATGACTCTAATTCACCTATTTCTTTGCAAATTTTGAGGAAACATCGAAACGAATAGCAAGTTTTCTCAATTGAAGACTTGTGTGCGTTGTACGCATTGTTTTCAATGCGAGAGTGATAGGATTGCTCCTTTTGAGGCTAACCGATGTATAACGAAGTAATATGACTCTTAATCACCTATTTGTTTTCATATTTTGAGGAAATAACGAAACGAATAGCAAGTTTCCTCAAATGAAGACTTGTGTGCATTGTACGCATTGTTTTCAATGCGAGAGTGATACGATTGCTCCTTTTGAGGTTAACCGATGTATAACGAAGTAATATGACTCTTAATCACCTATTTGTTTTCATATTTTGAGGAAATAACGAAACGAATAGCAAGTTTCCTCAAATGAAGACTTGTGTGCGTTCTACGCATTGTTTTCAATGCGAGAGTGATAGGATTGCTCCATTTGAGGCTAAACGATGTATAACGAAGTAATATGACTCTAATTCACCTATTTCTTTGCAAATTTTGAGGAAACATCGAAACGAATAGAAAGTTTTCTCAATTGAAGACTTGTGTGCGTTGTACGCATTGTTTTCAATGCGAGAGTGATAGGATTGCTCCTTTTGAGGCTAACCGATGTATAACGAAGTAATATGACTCTTAATCACCTATTTGTTTTCATATTTTGAGGAAATAACGAAACGAATAGCAAGTTTCCTCAAATGAAGACTTGTGTGCGTTGTACGCATTGTTTTCAATGCGAGAGTGATAGGATTGCTCCTTTTGAGGCTAACCGATGTATAACGAAGTAATATGACTCTTAATCACCTATTTGTTTTCATATTTTGAGGAAATAACGAAACGAATAGAAAGTTTCCTCAAATGAAGACTTGTGTGCGTTGTACGCATTGTTTTCAATGCGAGAGTGATACGATTGCTCCTTTTGAGGCTAACCGATGTATAACGAAGTAATATGACTCTTAATCACCTATTTGTTTGCAAATTTTGAGGAAATAACGAAACGAATAGCAAGTTTCCTCAAATGAAGACTTGTGCGCGTTGTACGCATTGTTTTCAATGCGAGAGTGATAGGATTGCTCCATTTGAGGCTAACCGATGTATAACGAAGTAATATGACTCTAATTCACCTATTTCTTTGCAAATTTTGAGGAAACATCGAAACGAATAGAAAGTTTTCTCAATTGAAGACTTGTGTGCGTTGTACGCATTGTTTTCAATGCGAGAGTGATAGGATTGCTCCTTTTGAGGCTAACCGATGTATAACGAAGTAATATGACTCTTAATCACCTATTTGTTTTCATATTTTGAGGAAATAACGAAACGAATAGCAAGTTTCCTCAAATGAAGACTTGTGTGCGTTGTACGCATTGTTTTCAATGCGAGAGTGATAGGATTGCTCCTTTTGAGGCTAACCGATGTATAACGAAGTAATATGACTCTTAATCACCTATTTGTTTTCATATTTTGAGAAAATAACGAAACGAATAGAAAGTTTGTAATATCCCAAATATTTCAAAAGTGATCTAACAAGATCTAAGCAAGGTTGTCAATTCAAAACCTAAGATTGATTGCTCAAGCATACCTTGAGCTATCTTAAAGAATATATACGACTCGAAACTACGATCGTATACAACTAAGAGGTTAAATTCTTTAACCTAAACTATGTGTTATGTGATTAGTAAAGCTTGAATTGAGCTTTTAAATGTGTTGTATGAAATATCTATGTGTAGGATTTTGTGTTTTGGTTCAAGTAGTTAACCTTAAGACTTATTAAAAATCAGAAGTCAATTTAGGGCAAGAACCTAAATTGGAAAAAGAGTTAAAACCTAAACCCTAACCCTAGGGTCTAAACCCTAGGAAATAACCTAGGCCCTTTAGCAAAATGTGAAGGTCAAATTGACATTCTGTTTCAAGATTCAACCTTCCCACGATTTGAAAACACGTAACAGTCAATAAAAGTTTTTCTCGAAAAATGTGTAAAAGCACTATTCACGAGGTGACGTTTTTCATTCGTTTAACTGTTTCTTTCATCTGTAGGACTTCTTACATTTCACAACATAGTGATAATATGAGGTTTAGATGCCAGGGAATCAATAAAATTTTATGGGGAAAAAGACGAAAAAAGACACGATTTACGAGAAAACGTTTGTCGTCTTTTTGAACGTTCTTTTCGACGTTTGGACTTTTTCCATTTCACGATATAGCATTTATACGGGGAATAGATACCAGGGAGCCACTGATATTTTTCCATAAATAAAACGTAAATCGCTCTTCAAACGAAAACGTTTTCCGTTTTTGATCAAACCGTTGATGGATACAGTGTTTGTATGCAACACCGGTGCGTAATAAGCAATAAAAGATTTTCTCGAAAAGTGTGTCGAGAATAAGACGAAATAGGGAAAAGACAAAAATAAATATTATTTTTGACTTTTTGGTCTTCTAACCATTTTCTGAGAAATGGTCGTCAAAAACACTATTCACCGAAAAACGTGCCAAGTCTTTTGGACTTTTCACTTTACAGAAAAGTGTTCATTCGGAACAAAACTCAGTAATATCAAATTTTTAAATCAGTAGAAGTTAACCAAATTAGTTGGAATCAGACTGTTATATAATTAACTGCTAATTCATCCGTATTGTTTTCATCAAAGAGATAGGTTAACATTAAATTTGAATAATCAAATTTATCAGATTAATACCTAATTATATTATTCAATCATAATTAGTGTCTAGAATGAAAGAAATTTATCAATCGCGTCGCCCGGTAGGTGTATTTGAGAAAAATACACGGAAGGTTATCCGAGATTAATTCAAGAAAAACTTTGAGGGTCAGACGAGACATCATATTAATACTGTATGATGTATTTTATGCATAAAATATGTATAAGTAATTAAAACTTATATTACTAATGCGAAATATTTTAAATTAATCGTACGCGATTTATCCGATATGCCGAAATCGGAAAAAATAATGACAAAACAGCTCGGGAAGCTTCTAGAAGCTTGGCTTGGAAAATATCTAGATATTATTCTAGTTTTATTAATTAAATAATGCGCAAAATGACTAAAATGCCCTTAGCTTTTAAACTAATGACCAAATTACCCCGACCTTTGATTTTCCTATAAATAGGAAGCTAAACTCATTCATTTCATCATCTTTTTCCAAAGCTTTTGCAAGAGCAAAAATTACTCTCTATATCTATTACTCCTAGTTATAATTCATGTATTGGAAATTGCAAAGAAATAGTTAAAGCTTGCAATAACAAAAGGTACGATTCTTAGTTATTGTAATGTTTATTTTTATCGATGAGGCTCAAGAACATAAGTCGTAGCCATGTACGATTTTTCGTTCTGATTGTTCCTTATGACTTGAGCAAGTCGTTGTTATGTCAAATTTCATTTCATAGTTTAAAGTTCAAGAACATACGTCGTATCCATGTACGGTTTATCCGTTCTCCGTGTTCTTCGTATGTTCTGGAGTATTATTATAAGTTGTTATAATTAAGTAAACAAGTCGTTATAATGACCAATTTTTGTCAATTATAAAGTGTTATAATCACATATGTAAGCAGTTATAATGCTCAAATTATTTCAAGTATGAAATCCAAAAGCTCAAGAACATAAGTCGTTACCATGTACGATTTTTCGTTCTTCGTGTTATTCGTGTGTTCTTGAGCAAAAGTCATAATTTCTACATAAGTAGGTTTATGATTTGGTAATTTAGTGTTATGGGATGATGAAACATGATGGCCTTGCTAAATAATGCTTGTGGCATCAAGTTTTAGTAGTCGAAACGAAGAACGATGAAACTTTGTTCTTCGTGTTCTTCGATTCGTTCTTCGTGTTCTTGAGAAAAAGTCATAAAATCTTATATAAGTTGGTTTATGATTTTGTTATTTTTATGTTATGAAGTGATACGGAGTGTTAGAACATGTTATCTTAGCAAATTAATGCTTGAGGTATCATGTTTTACCAATCGGATCAAAGAAAGCTAAGCTTAATATACTCGCAGAATATTTGTTTCAAATTTCCGAAAATTTAAAGTCTGAATCTGCCTTAGAAACCTAAATGAAAGTTGTAGCTCATGAAATTCTAAGCAATATAGACTCAAGAATCACTCAAAAATGCTTTCGTATGACAAAGTTATGGCTGTCACTGTAAAAGAGGTCAGAATTATGAATCAGTTTTAGATCAGTCCCTTTAATGGAAAATATGTGTAAATCAGTAAGGAATATCGAACTTTTGTCTGAATGAAAGTTGTAGGTACGGAAGTTACGAACGCGTGAAATTTTGAACGACTCAAAAATGTTTTAAAACGAAGAAGTTATGGCCGTTTAACCGAGCCGGGGTCTGGCAGTCCAACAATCTGCCCAAATCCGAAAATTTGGCTTAAAAATGAGTTTTTGAGTTAGCCAATTTTCCAAATAATTTCACCTATGAAAATAGTGTAGTTAAGTTATTCTAAGACTTATTCAAAAGGAAAATTTGATAAACTAACATTCGGGGTCGCGTAACCCTTTTTGTAGGCGTTTAACGATTTCCCGGGAAAACCCTAAAACGGTTTCAAGGCAAGTCTTCTAACTCTTGCTATGTGCTACTTGTGTAGTATTGTTAAAATGTTAAATGAGATGTGTAATGTCATGTTATTATGCAATAGATGATATGTGAAGTCTTTAACTGATGTTTACAAGCCTTCTAACTGTTATGTTTTATGTTTACGATTTACGAACATGATTTATACACTTTGTGTGTCAATGTGATATAAATTGTTGGAACGTGAGTTATATGTGATATTAAATGGAGAATTATGTTCAGTCAATGCATGTTAAAAGTTTATATGAAAGCATAAACTGCGTATGTGCTGTATGTTAGACTTGCTGAGCCGTCGTGCTCATTCTTGCGAATAAAACCTTATTTGCAGATTAAAGATGAACGTTAAGAAGATCATGAACTTAAAGATGCAGCATAGATTAGGTTTTCATGTAAATTGATTGTATTTGTATATGTCATAATGACTGTTGTAATACGAACAAACAAACATGTAACCGAATATTGAATGAATGATATAAATAATTATCATCAGAATGTTGTTATGTCTTTATTTTGATATAACCTAGAATTGTTAAAATTTAACATAGTATTGATAATGATCTATTTATCTGGATGAGGATCGGTAAATAACTTGTGAGTGCTGTACATCTGAGACAGAACTAAGCGATGTTGACTGGTCAAATCCATCGTTAAGGTTCCTCGGACCCAGGTATAACTCGTTATTACTATTCTGAATACCATATAAGTAGGATTATTGATATGAAGAGATATCTTTGTATATTGATACTTGTAGTACGAATGAGACCGTTACAAGTGGACGTATATAGAATATTTAAATCCTAAGGTTAAAATTAAACCGTTATATATGGTTTTATCCATTTATACGGATGAAATACAAGTTGATACTTGTATACTTATGAGACTGAGATCAAGTTAAGATCCAGGGACAATGTTAAGAGAAATTGTTAATGTATAGTCTAAAATAAGACTATTTCAACCAATATGATTATGGGATCATTGGTTAAGTCGAAAGATGTATGCAATTAACGCACAAGGTCCACCGCATCAAAAGCGTGGGGATTTTGGGGGCGTTACAGTTGGTATCAGAGCAGTGGATTATAGTTTCGAGGTAACAAGTACCTTGGAGTATAATCTGATGGACTAAGAAGAAATGGACTTGTGAAGAGTCCGTGAATAATTAAAAGATATGTATAAATCTTAATACATAAAAATTATTATGTGAAAGAAATATAATGAATAAAGATAAACTCTTTACGAGAATATCTGAAGTTAAATAGACTCATAAAGAGTTCTCAAAGCAAGCAATAAGATAAAATAATCTTATTAGTTTTTGTGTGAAACTGTTTCATAAAAAAAAAAAAAAAAAAAATGAAATGGTGTGTATGGTATGTTATGTAATTATACCTAAGAAAAGAGATGAGTAAACTCATAAGGAATGTAATTGATGAAGGAATGAATTAAGAGAAGAAGGTGACTAAGATAGTTATAGAACGATTAGGGATTTCAATTGAAAACTCATATTAGTAAAACTGAGTAGAACGACTCTCTTGTATGGGAAAGAGTTTAATATGCTTTAGAGAACCGATCTAACTACACTATTGGTATGAATGATTCATGGTCAGTGTTCTCAAAGCGGGTTACACACTGAATGAAATCATTTGAGGATAGTGTTGATGAGACGGGGAACTGATTCATTAGTTCTTGGATGGAGGAATAATTCAGTTTGCTATATTGATAAGTAAATTAAAATCTTATGTCAAACTCTTCTTTGTATATATTTTGAGAAGGTGATTCTTTTCTCATATGTATATTGACTAGTTAGTAGTTGTTACGTCATAACTATAGTTTTAAAAATATTTGTATGTTAGTTACTGAGCGAACGAACCTTGTTATGGACTTGGGCTATGATATGTTAGTCGAACCGACTTGTGAGATGCGGCTACGATTTGTCTATTCAGTGCGATATTGATCAGTACCAATGTGCGCTGAGACATTTCAATTCCGTGTTGATGAGAAGGGGAACTAATATATTTGTTTGTACTTGGTTTAATACAACCAATCAGTTTACTATATTACTATATATTTGAAAAACTTGTGTTATGGTTAGAGAATAATGGAAAAGATAGAGGATTGAGGGTATTTCAAAAAAATCTTCTAACTATGCTAGATCTTCATGGTTATATTCGCACTTGTGTGCCTTTTCACTAGTTGAACTGGAAAATTTTGTTAGTTCTTCACTAGCTATGTTATTCATATGTCTATGCTAATTGTTTTGGCTAGACGGATTTAATGCGAAGAATAAAAATAATTTATTCATCAACACCCCATTTAACCTGGTGTGAAGATGATACATGATGAGTCATCAACGCACTTTGCAAGGTGCGGTATACAGTCATAAAATTGCTTTTCAAAAAGTTTGAATGGTTTAAATATGAGTCAATGCCAATTGTTTCGGCTAGACACCTTTGGTTATGAAAAAAGAACGGACGTAGGAATTCGATAGACGCAATAAACCGCGTCTTATATGGTACGACAGGCTGATCACCTAAAGTACAACGTATGTGTGTTCTCGATCTTAATTGATTGTTACACAATGTATGGTGTTCTCAATCTTAATTGATTGCTACACAAAGTATGAAGTATCAATCTTAATTGATTGCTACACAAGATATGGTTTTCCAGTCCGGATGATGATTTAAAAATTATGGGTTATATAGTATTCATAGTTTTTGAATAAGGTAAAGGTCTTGATTGACCGCTGTATAAGTGAGAAGAATCCAAGATAAAGGAAGAATGAGACTGAATGTCGAGTATGAAAAGAGGTTTAAAACCTAGAGTTATGAAAGGAAATGTGTAGAGATAAGTGAACATTGTTTAGACCTAATCAAAGTATTGGAGGTTTAATGTGAGTAAAAGATGAATTTAGAAAATTCATATTGAAGAGTAAATTGGAGATGATTATATTATAATTTCGAGGACGAAATTCTGATAAGAAGGAGAGAATGTAATATCCTGAATATTTATAGCACTTATAAATATGATATTAAATGACTAAAGTAATTGTAAAGTTAATTTCGAGGACGAAATTCCTGTAAGTTGGGTTGAATGTAATATCCCAAATATTTCAAAAGTGATCTAACAAGATCTAAGCAAGGTTGTCAATTCAAAACCTAAGATTGATTGCTCAAGCATACCTTGAGCTATCTTAAAGAATATATACGACTCGAAACTACGATCGTATACAACTAAGAGGTTAAATTCTTTAACCTAAACTATGTGTTATGTGATTAGTAAAGCTTGAATTGAGCTTTTAAATGTGTTGTATGAAATATCTATGTGTAGGATTTTGTGTTTTGGTTCAAGTAGTTAACCTTAACACTTATTAAAAATCAGAAGTCAATTTAGGGCAAGAACCTAAATTGGAAAAAGAGTTAAAACCTAAACCCTAACCCTAGGGTCTAAACCCTAGGAAATAACCTAGGCCCTTTAGCAAAATGTGAAGGTCAAATTGACATTCTGTTTCAAGATTCAACCTTCCCACGATTTGAAAACACGTAACAGTCAATAAAAGTTTTTCTCGAAAAATGTGTAAAAGCACTATTCACGAGGTGACGTTTTTCATTCGTTTAACTGTTTCTTTCATCTGTAGGACTTCTTACATTTCACAACATAGTGATAATATGAGGTTTAGATGCCAGGGAATCAATAAAATTTTATGGGGAAAAAGACGAAAAAAGACACGATTTACGAGAAAACGTTTGTCGTCTTTTTGAACGTTCTTTTCGACGTTTGGACTTTTTCCATTTCACGATATAGCATTTATACGGGGAATAGATACCAGGGAGCCACTGATATTTTTCCATAAATAAAACGTAAATCGCTCTTCAAACGAAAACGTTTTCCGTTTTTGATCAAACCGTTGATGGATACAGTGTTTGTATGCAACACCGGTGCGTAATAAGCAATAAAAGATTTTCTCGAAAAGTGTGTCGGGAATAAGACGAAATAGGGAAAAGACAAAAATAAATATTATTTTTGACTTTTTGGTCTTCTAACCATTTTCTGAGAAATGGTCGTCAAAAACACTATTCACCGAAAAACGTGCCAAGTCTTTTGGACTTTTCACTTTACAGAAAAGTGTTCATTCGGAACAAAACTCAGTAATATCAAAATTTTAAATCAGTAGAAGTTAACCAAATTAGTTGGAATCAGACTGTTATATAATTAACTGCTAATTCATCCGTATTGTTTTCATCAAAGAGATAGGTTAACATTAAATTTGAATAATCAAATTTATCAGATTAATACCTAATTATATTATTCAATCATAATTAGTGTCTAGAATGAAAGAAATTTATCAATCGCGTCGCCCGGTAGGTGTATTTGAGAAAAATACACGGAAGGTTATCCGAGATTAATTCAAGAAAAACTTTGAGGGTCAGACGAGACATCATATTAATACTGTATGATGTATTTTATGAATAAAATATGTATAAGTAATTAAAACTTATATTACTAATGCGAAATATTTTAAATTAATCGTACGCGATTTATCCGATATGCCGAAATCGGAAGAAATAATGACAAAACAGCTCGGGAAGCTTCTAGAAGCTTGGCTTGGAAAATATCTAGATATTATTCTAGTTTTATTAATTAAATAATGCGCGAAATGACTAAAATGCCCTTAGCTTTTAAATTAATGACCAAATTACCCCGACCTTTGATTTTCCTATAAATAGGAAGCTAAACTCATTCATTTCATCATCTTTTTCCAAAGCTTTTGCAAGAGCAAAAATTACTCTCTATATCTATTACTCCTAGTTATAATTCATGTATTGGAAATTGCAAAGAAATAGTTAAAGCTTGCAATAACAAAAGGTACGATTCTTAGTTATTGTAATGTTTATTTTTATCGATGAGGCTCAAGAACATAAGTCGTAGCCATGTACGATTTTTCGTTCTGCGTGTTCCTTATGACTTGAGCAAGTCGTTGTTATGTCAAATTTCATTTCATAGTTTAAAGTTCAAGAACATACGTCGTATCCATGTACGGTTTATCCGTTCTCCGTGTTCTTCGTATGTTCTGGAGTATTATTATAAGTTGTTATAATTAAGTAAACAAGTCGTTATAATGACCAATTTTTGTCAATTATAAAGTGTTATAATCACATATGTAAGCAGTTATAATGCTCAAATTATTTCAAGTATGAAATCCAAAAGCTCAAGAACATAAGTCGTTACCATGTACGATTTTTCGTTCTTCGTGTTATTCGTGTGTTCTTGAGCAAAAGTCATAATTTCTACATAAGTAGGTTTATGATTTGGTAATTTAGTGTTATGGGATGATGAAACATGATGGCCTTGCTAAATAATGCTTGTGGCATCAAGTTTTAGTAGTCGAAACGAAGAACGATGAAACTTTGTTCTTCGTGTTCTTCGATTCGTTCTTCGTGTTCTTGAGAAAAAGTCATAAAATCTTATATAAGTTGGTTTATGATTTTGTTATTTTTATGTTATGAAGTGATACGGAGTGTTAGAACATGTTATCTTAGCAAATTAATGCTTGAGGTATCATGTTTTACCAATCGGATCAAAGAAAGCTAAGCTTAATATACTCGCAGAATATTTGTTTCAAATTTCCGAAAATTTAAAGTCTGAATCTGCCTTAGAAACCTAAATGAAAGTTGTAGCTCATGAAATTCTAAGCAATATAGACTCAAGAATCACTCAAAAATGCTTTCGTATGACAAAGTTATGGCTGTCACTGTAAAAGAGGTCAGAATTATGAATCAGTTTTAGATCAGTCCCTTTAATGGAAAATATGTGTAAATCAGTAAGGAATATCGAACTTTTGTCTGAATGAAAGTTGTAGGTACGGAAGTTACGAACGCGTGAAATTTTGAATGACTCAAAAATGTTTTAAAACGAAGAAGTTATGGCCGTTTAACCGAGCCGGGGTCTGGCAGTCCAACAATCTGCCCAAATCCGAAAATTTGGCTTAAAAATGAGTTTTTGAGTTAGCCAATTTTCCAAATAATTTCACCTATGAAAATAGTGTAGTTAAGTTATTCTAAGACTTATTCAAAAGGAAAATTTGATAAACTAACATTCGGGGTCGCGTAACCCTTTTTGTAGGCGTTTAACGATTTCCCGGGAAAACCCTAAAACGGTTTCAAGGCAAGTCTTCTAACTCTTGCTATGTGCTACTTGTGTAGTATTGTTAAAATGTTAAATGAGATGTGTAATGTCATGTTATTATGCAATAGATGATATGTGAAGTCTTTAACTGATGTTTACAAGCCTTCTAACTGTTATGTTTTATGTTTACGATTTACGAACATGATTTATACACTTTGTGTGTCAATGTGATATAAATTGTTGGAACGTGAGTTATATGTGATATTAAATGGAGAATTATGTTCAGTCAATGCATGTTAAAAGTTTATATGAAAGCATAAACTGCGTATGTGCTGTATGTTAGACTTGCTGAGCCGTCGTGCTCATTCTTGCGAATAAAACCTTATTTGCAGATTAAAGATGAACGTTAAGAAGATCATGAACTTAAAGATGCAGCATAGATTAGGTTTTCATGTAAATTGATTGTATTTGTATATGTCATAATGACTGTTGTAATACGAACAAACAAACATGTAACCGAATATTGAATGAATGATATAAATTGTAATATTCCGAACTTCCGAGAGACTTGTAATCCGACTTTATGTGAATAAATAAAGCTTGAATTACATCTTATATGTGTTATGGAATCTTCGTTATTGTTTATTTATATGTTTCGGTTCAAGTATACAACCTTAGCACGAAAACGGAACATAAAAGTTTTTTTTCGAAAATATGAAAAGAAGATAAAACCTAAACCCTAAACCCTAGGGTCTAAACCCTAGGAAATCTAACCTAAGCCCCCGAGCGAAACGTGTACGTCGAAATGACATTCTGTTTCAGGATTCATCTTTCTCGTACTTTGAAAACACAATATAGCCGATAAAAGTTTTTCTCGAAAAGCGCGTCGGGTATAGGACGAAATAGGGAAAAGACGAAAAATATTTTTTGTGCCTTTTTGATCGTCTAACCATTTTCTGAGAAATAGAAATCAAAAACACTATTCACCGAAAAACGTGCAATGTCTTTTTGACTTTTCGTTTTGCAGAATAGTGTTTATTCGGAACAAAACTCCGTAATATCTGACTTTTAAATCAGTAAAGACCAATTCAACTGGAATACTTAGAAATGAACTAGGTTAAAGATAACTGGATTAGGAACCCTAATCTAGACTTAAACCTAGTTACAGAATAATTAAATTATCTAACTAATTAACCTAATTAGGTGATTAACACTAATCCGGTTGGAATTGAACTAGGTTAAGGTAACTAGATTACCATTTAACCTAATTAACATGTAATTAAACTTAACCTAACTAGGATTAAGATTAATTAAACTATAGATTAACCTAATCTATATGTTAAACTAATCGGTGAATTAATAAACCTAATTAACCTAAGTTATTGCTAATTAACCTAACCTTGATTAAGCTAGATTATCAAGTGGACTAATCTAACCTTGGTCAAGCTTGGTAAATGACCATGACTACCCCTCAAATAAATGCTTAAATGACCAACCAAACAAGGCCTAATACTATTCATTTGGTAGGCTAATTGGTGGACCAATCAAAAGCTAACATGTATGGTTTTGTGATGTCACCAAACATGATGATTACTAGCATTTAATGGCATAAAATCAGACCTTTGGGTCGTTCATATCAAGTGGGCAAGGGTGGTGCACTTGAAGTTAGCTTAGCTTGGAAGTTTTGTAACAAAGACCCTTTTGCCCTAGCTTTGGTTGGCCTATAAATAGCAAGCAATATTCACCCATTCTATCATTCATTTTCAAGCTCAAAAATCAAGTATCAAAGCTATACATATATTGAGAGAGAGTTCTAGTGAGTTACTATCTTGGATATTGCAAAGAAATAGTTAAAGCTTGCAAACACCAAAGGTACAATCTCTTATAGTTTTTATGTTCAATTTTTATTTCGTCTTAAATTTTCAAAAGCTCAAGAACGCGAGTCGTAGCCATGTACGATTGTCGTTCTCCGTGTTCTTCACGTGTTCTTGAGCCTTTCTACATTTTGTAGTAGTTATAATGTCAAATTTCAATTCATAGTTTAAAGCTCAATGAACATACGTAGTGGTCATGTACGGTTCATCCGTTCTCCGCGTATGCGTATGTTCTCGAGCATTTTTATAAATTGTTTTAATCAATTATACAAGCCGTTATAATGACCAATTTTTGTCAACTATAAAGTGTTATAATCACTTATGTAAGCAGTTATAATGCTCAAATTATTTCATGTACGAAAACCAAAAGCTCAAGAACATAGTCGTTACCATGTACGGTTTAACCGTTCTTCGTGTTCTTCGTATGTTCTTGAGCAAAGGTCATGAATCTTTCTATGAGAAGGTTTGTGATTTGTTATTTTTATGTTATAAAGTGATATTGAGTCTTACAACATGATTTCATAAAGAGTTAAAGCAAGCGGTACCATGTTTCACATGGTTAACCCTAAAAATATTGTTCAATGTAAGCATACTGACCTTTTTGCTAAAATTACGAAATTTTAAAGTCCGAATCTGCCTTAGTAACCTAAATGAAAGTTGTAGATCATGAAATTCTAAGCAATTTAGACTCAAAAATCACTTTAAAATGTTTTCGGATGACAAAGTTATGGCAGTTACCGGAAAGGACGTCAAAGCTGAAAATTTTAAGGGGCATTCGGGTGGAAGCACTAATTTTTGAGTTTTTGAGTTAGCCAAGTTTTCTAAAAATTCCACCAATGAAAATAGTCTAGTTTAGTGATAAAAACACGTATAGAACGAAAAAATACGATGAACTAACATTCGGTACACGAAACCCTTTGTATAGGCGCTTTAAACGATTACCGGGAAACCCTAAATTGTGCTAAAGGCAAGTTTTCTATCCTTAAACTTTGTTTACTTGCTTTCTATGTGATTTATACATTTTGTGTATGCAACGTGTTATAAATCTTTGATACGAGAGTTATTGCTTCTTGTTTCGGCATAACTTGCAAAATGAAATGATTATTCGTGATAAATTCGAATCATGCTTTATTATATCAAACCAAGTCGTCTTGGGGCGATCCTAACATGTGAAGTAAACTGAGATGAACAAATATGTATTACTGTTCTTGATCTGTCCAGTGTATTGTATGTTATGCATAACATAGGATGTCGTTAGGTTGATCCCCTTTCTATATCCACTGTAAAAGGTTCTAAGTCGAAAGACAAAGAACAGTTCAAGGTCTAACCACCACTCAGTCTTGCTATGTTAAAACATTTGTAAATATCAATTGTTATTCCATGAGTCCTTACAATCCTTATCGGTGTGAGTTCACTTATATGTTATGTGTTAAGACTTGCTGAGCATTTTAGCTCACCCTTGCATATAAACCTAATGTGCAGACAAACCCGAGAGCTCCGGCTCGAAGAAGAAAGGAAAGAAGAAATGCGTAGACTAGTTTACTGCTTTCCTTAACTGTTCTTAACTGTAGTCATAATGACATTTTGTAATAAGAACAAGTTCAACACATGTAACCGAATATTATATAAATATTATCAAGTTTTATCACATTCTCTTGTTACGTCTTTACTTTGATTAAACTTAGAATTGTTAAAACTTAACATAGTATTAATAATGATCTATTTATCTGGATGAGGATCGGTAAATAACTTGTGAGTGCTGTACATCCGAGACAGGACTAAGCGATGTTGACTAAGTCAAATCCATCGTTAAGGTTCCTCGGACCCAGGTATAACTCGTTATTACTATTCTGAATGTCGGATAAGTAGGATTATTAATATGAAGAGATATCACTATAACCAAATACGTTTCGAATGAGGGTTTTAACTATTTGGGTAATGTTCTGTACGGAAAGAGAATTTTGCACCGGACAAAGATACAACCATTTGTCACGGATAAAGATGCAAACATTTATCACGGGTGAAGATGCAAACATTCACCGCGAGATTCTCTGTTCCCAAGAGCCGTCCTAATGATTTAATGCCGTGAATGTTGGAACATATAAAGTTATAGAATATCTAAATATTAAGGATAAAATGTTATGTTTGAGTATTAAGTCTCTTGTATTGATTACAAGGACTTGATATAAAATAATGAAAGATCTTTGGGAATTAAGATGAGAACTTTGTTTGAGAATAAAGGAAATCATCTATAAACCTATTGATTTAGCAGTTATAGTGAGCACCAAGTCATCTATAGTAAGTATAGTGATTTGGGGGCGTCACAGGTTGGTATCAGAGCTGTAGATTATAGCTCTAAAGTAGCAAGTACTTTAGGATATAATCTGATCGTTTAAGTTAAATAGACTTGTGAAGAGTCTAATAGATAATTAAAAGATGATAATAAACTTTAAATCTTAATTAATTAAAAGACATTATGTGAAAGAACTATACTAATTAAAGTCAATCTTGTTTTGTAGAAATGGCTGACATACATGAAGACAACGCTCAAGTCTTGGACTACGAAAGTGATCCGAGCGAGCATTCTAGTAGTGAATCTGAAATAGAGGAGCCAAATCAGAACTTGGAACTACATGATGCCGGAGAGGCAAACCCCATAGAAGATGAAGATGTAATAGACCTACCAACTTACGATGAGATCATCGCCGAGTTGGAAGAGGATGCTGCTGAAATGATGGCATATGGAGAAGCTCAAGAAGAGCGTGTGGAACAACTCCAAAATGAAAACCAGGCCAACATGAACAAGGCCAATGGTATTATGGAGGTACTAGAAAGGAGGTGGTTGGATGAAGCTGAAAGAAGCTACCAACTACAGATGCAGCTAGAAGCTTCCCAAGAGGAAGTATACCTCCTGCGAGCAAATCGTGCTCATATTAAACGAGCTTATACTGCTACTTATGCCAAGCTCGAGAAAAAAATAATTAAATTCCCTTCACCCGCCAAAGATTTGGGGTTCGAAATAAATAGGTCTGTGGTACTTAGTATGATCCACAAGATCAAAAAGAAGGCTAGAAAGATTTAGTCGAATAACGTGTAATATATTAGTATGTTGTAAATGTTTTGTTTAGCATTTCCCATTTTTATAAGGGATGTTAATAGTTGTTAAGTAATTAAGCTCATTCGGATAATGTACTACAAATTTTATTTATATAAGAAGTTTGTTTAAGAAATATGTCTTGCAATTTTTAATGCTTTCATATTTACACGTATGTTTCATTTTATTTAGAAAATGGCACCACCAAGACCAAGAACCAGGGCAACAGCAGCAAGTGTTAGTGACGAAAGTAATGTTCAGACTCCCGATCCTATGCAACAATTCCTAGATAGGCTAATAGGAGTCTTAGATAATAGAACTGCAAATAATGTCCCACCACCACCCCCACAACCACAACCACAACCACAAATACTAATACCACCACCTCAGCCACAACCCCAACCACAGAAAGTCTTATTTAAAGACTTTAAAAATGTAGGTCCTCCCGAATTCAAAGGAACTGCTGAGCCTATAGAGGCTCAGTGCTGGATAAATGAAATAGAAAAAGCCTTTGACTTAGCAGAGGTTGCTGAGGATAAAAAGACTAAGTTTGCCACTTACCTTATGAAGGGGGAGGCAAACTTCTGGTGGGAGGCCACCAAAGCCCGTGTCGGGGGAGGAGTGGTTGCGTGGGAAGCATTCAAGGAAATATTCTTTGAGAATTACTTCCCTAGAAGCTTGAAGAATAGAATGGAGGTACAATTTCTGAATTTAAAACAGGGGGACATGACTGTTCCCCAGTATGCCTCCAAATTCAATGAACTTGCTCGTTTCGCTCCAAATCAAGTAGATACGGAGGAACGAAAAGCAAGAAGGTTTGAGGAGGGTTTGAAACCCTGGATTCATGGTAAGGTAGCTGTCTTACAAATAGATAGTTACGCCCATCTTCTAGAAAAGGCTATCATTGCTGAAGGCAGTAGTGACGCTATCACAAAATTCAATAAGGAAAGGAATAATAATAAAGGAGGGAATGAAGGGGGGGAAAATAATAAGGGAGGAAATGGGGGAGGAAATAATAATAATAATAAAAGAAGATTCAATGGCGGAAACTCCCAACAAGGAGGGGAGAATAAAAAGAAAACATTGGAGCCATGTAAAAACTGCGGTAAACAACACGCAGGAGAGTGTCTAAAAGGGAAAAATGTTTGCTACAATTGCAAACAAGAGGGACACATAGCAACCGCATGTCCTAGCCCAAGGAAAGACACATGTTTTCACTGTGGAGCCACGGGGCATCCAGCTAAGTTGTGCCCCAAAAAGGGAGGAAATGCCGGAGGGGACAATAGCAACAAATCTACCCCAACAACTAATCCAGGTCGTCCAACAGCAAGGACATTCAACATGACCGTGGGAGATGCTGTAGCATCACAGGATGTAGTGTCAGGTATCATTCCGATCAACACCATAAGTGCTTACGTGCTATTTGATTCGGGTGCTACTTGCTCTTTTATTTCCCATGAATTTGCTAGAAAACTAAACGTGCCTAGTGAATTGTTAGAAAGTCCTTTAATGATAGAGGTTGCTAATAAAGAACTAATTCCTGTTAATAAGATCATAAAAGGTTGTTGCATAGTGATCAAGGGTCATGAGCTGAGAGTCGATCTTATTCCAATCCAATTAGGGGAATTTGATGTAATTCTAGGCATGGATTGGTTGACCAATCACCAAGCGATGATCGATTGTCAACAAAAGTCCGTTAAACTTCTTACAACGTCCAAGTCTACGGTAGTTTTCAACGGAAGTCAGTCACCAAAAAAATCCCGATGTCTAACTGCAAATCAAGCAAAGGGATTACTTCAGAAGGGATGTCAGGGCTATTTGGCATATATCATAGACACCCAACAGAAAGGGTTAGATATAGACCAAATACCAGTGGTTAGAGAGTTTCAGGATGTCTTTCCCGATGATCTACCCGGTCTTCCACCTGATAGGGAGATTGAGTTCGTTATTGATTTAGCTCCTGGAACTGCACCGGTTTCAAAGGCCCCATACAGAATGGCGCCTGTGGAATTGAAGGAGTTGATGGTACAATTACAAGAATTGTTGGATAAGAAATACATTCAACCAAGTGTTTCTCCATGGGGAGCACCAGTGTTGTTTGTCAAGAAAAAGGATGGAACTTTAAGATTATGTGTTGATTATCGTGAACTCAATAAATTGACCATAAAGAATAAGTATCCATTACCTAGGATTGATGACTTGTTTGATCAACTCAAGGGAGCAGAGTATTTCTCTAAGATTGATCTACGGTCAGGTTACCACCAACTAAAAGTGAGAAAGGAAGATGTGCCGAAGACAGCATTTAGAACACGTTATGGACATTACGAGTTTCTAGTAATGTCCTTTGGATTAACGAATGCACCGGCAGCATTCATGGACTTGATGAATAGGGTTTTTAGGTCTTGCTTAGACAAGTATGTTGTGGTGTTCATCGACGATATTCTTATATACTCGAAAACACTAGAAGAACATGCTATGCACTTGAGAAGTGTACTAGAAACCTTACGGAAGGAACAACTCTATGCCAAATTTTCAAAATGTGAGTTCTGGCTAGAGAAAGTTCAGTTCTTAGGTCATGTGATTGACAAGAATGGAGTTTCAGTGGATCCATCAAAGATAGAAGCAGTAATAAACTGGGAACAACCAAAGACCCCAACTGAAGTGAGAAGTTTCTTAGGTTTAGCGGGGTACTATAGACGTTTCATTCAAGATTTTTCAAAGATAGCAACCCCGTTAACCAACTTAACTAGGAAAACCGTGAAGTATGCTTGGACAGATAAATGTGAAAAGAGCTTTCAAGAGCTAAAGAAGAGGCTAAGTGAGGCACCAGTATTATCACTACCTGATAATAGTGGAGGTCTTGTAGTCTACAGTGATGCCTCACATAAAGGATTAGGTTGTGTTTTAATGCAACATGGCAAAGTAATAGCTTATGCTTCGCGACAGCTAAAGGATTATGAGTTAAGGTATCCTACTCACGATCTAGAATTAGCGGCGGTAGTATTTGCTTTGAAGATTTGGAGGCATTACTTGTACGGGGAGAAGTGTGAAATTTATACAGATCACAAGAGTTTAAAGTATATCTTCACACAACGAGAGTTGAATATGAGGCAAAGACGATGGTTGGAATTGATTAAGGATTATGATTGTGAAATCCTATATCACCCAGGAAAAGCCAACGTAGTTGCAGATGCTTTGAGTAGGAAGAATCAAGAGAAGTTAAATGTGTTAACAACTCAGGAGGAATTGATTAAAGAGTTCGCTAGACTCGACATAGAAGTGAGAGTTCCTTCAGTCTCGACAAGGAAATTGTTCGTAATGGAAGATCACTCAACCTTGTTGGGTAACATTAAGAAAATCCAAAAGGAGGATGGAAATTATAGAAAGTTGAAAAAGTCAACAGAGGTTATAGACGGCAAATACAAGATGGACAAGGAGGGAATCATTAGATTTGAATCTAGAATTTGGATTCCTGCAGTTCAAGAACTCAAGGAAGAAATCATGTCAGGAGCACATAGTACTAAGTTTTCAGTACACCCAGGCAGTACCAAAATGTACAAAGACATAAGTCAACATTTCTGGTGGCCAAACATGAAAAGAGAGGTGGCTGAATTCGTTAGTAGGTGTTTGACATGTCAGCAAGTTAAAGCTGAGCATCAAAGACCAAGCGGATTGTTACAACCGTTAGAGATTCCAGAGTGGAAATGGGAGCATATTACAATGGATTTTGTAGTAGGCCTACCAACCACACAGAAGGGTCATGATGCCATTTGGGTAATAGTGGATAGACTAACCAAGTCAGCTCACTTTTTACCAATTAAGGTTAAGTTCACTTTGGATCGATTAGCAAAGCTATACATTAAAGAGGTTATCTCTAGACATGGCGTGCCAGTTTCAATTGTGTCAGATCGAGACCCAAGGTTCACCTCGAACTTCTGGAAAAGTCTTCAATAACATCTAGGTACACAATTGAGAATGAGTACTGCTTATCACCCACAAACAGATGGTCAAAGTGAAAGGACTATCCAAACCTTGGAGGATATGCTAAGAGCTTGTATGATGGATTTTGAGGGAAGTTGGGAAGATCACTTACCTCTGGTGGAATTCTCTTACAACAATAGTTATCACGCTAGTATAGGAATGCCACCATATGAAGCTCTATATGGAAGGAAGTGTAGAACACCGATGTGTTGGGACGAAGTTGGTGAACGGAAGATGCTTGGGCCAGAATTGGTTCAACAAACAGCGGAGGTAGTTCGAACAATTCAATTGAGGTTACGAGCTGCTCAAGAAAGACAGAAGAGATATGCCGATCTACATCGACAAAAGAGAGACTTTGAAGTTGGTAGTCATGTTTTCCTAAAAGTATCTCCCTGGAAAGGAAAGATTCGTTTTGGAAAGAAAGGAAAACTGAGTCCAAGGTTTATAGGACCATTCGAAATATTACGAAGAATAGGTGAGGTAGCTTATGAAGTAGCCTTACCTCCAGAGCTGGAACATATACATAATGTATTTCATGTTTCAGTATTACGTCCCTATAAACCTGATTACAAACACGTTATCAGCTATGAACCCATTCAAATCGAGAAGGATCTGAGCTACGAAGAGATTCCTGTTAAAATTGTTGATAGGAAGGAACAAGTCTTGCGAAACAAGGTCATACCTTCAGTCAAGGTTATATGGAGAAATCAATCCATCGAAGAAGCAACGTGGGAGTTAGAAGATAAAATGAAGATAGAATATCCACATTTATTTTCTTAATTGTATAAGTTAATTTCGGGGACGAAATTCTTTTAAGGAGGGGTGAATGTAATATTCCGAACTTCCGAGAGACTTGTAATCCGACTTTATGTGAATAAATAAAGCTTGAATTACATCTTATATGTGTTATGGAATCTTCGTTATTGTTTATTTATATGTTTCGGTTCAAGTATACAACCTTAGCACGAAAACGGAACATAAAAGTTTTTTTTCGAAAATCTGAAAAGAAGATAAAACCTAAACCCTAAACCCTAGGGTCTAAACCCTAGGAAATCTAACCTAAGCCCCCGAGCGAAACGTGTACGTCGAAATGACATTCTGTTTCAGGATTCATCTTTCCCGTACTTTGAAAACACAATATAGCCGATAAAAGTTTTTCTCGAAAAGCGCGTCGGGTATAGGACGAAATAGGGAAAAGACGAAAAATATTTTTTGTGCCTTTTTGATCGTCTAACCATTTTCTGAGAAATAGAAATCAAAAACACTATTCACCGAAAAACGTGCAATGTCTTTTTGACTTTTCGTTTTGCAGAATAGTGTTTATTCGGAACAAAACTCCGTAATATCTGACTTTTAAATCAGTAAAGACCAATTCAACTGGAATACTTAGAAATGAACTAGGTTAAAGATAACTGGATTAGGAACCCTAATCTAGACTTAAACCTAGTTACAGAATAATTAAATTATCTAACTAATTAACCTAATTAGGTGATTAACACTAATCCGGTTGGAATTGAACTAGGTTAAGGTAACTAGATTACCATTTAACCTAATTAACATGTAATTAAACTTAACCTAACTAGGATTAAGATTAATTAAACTATAGATTAACCTAATCTATATGTTAAACTAATCGGTGAATTAATAAACCTAATTAACCTAAGTTATTGCTAATTAACCTAACCTTGATTAAGCTAGATTATCAAGTGGACTAATCTAACCTTGGTCAAGCTTGG
The DNA here is from genome assembly GCA_947179155.2 of Hedera helix. Taxonomy (NCBI): domain Eukaryota; kingdom Viridiplantae; phylum Streptophyta; class Magnoliopsida; order Apiales; family Araliaceae; genus Hedera; species Hedera helix. Next base: position 11,402,652 of record OX359275.1, on the reverse strand, counting down.
TAAATGACCATGACTACCCCTCAAATAAATGCTTAAATGACCAACCAAACAAGGCCTAATACTATTCATTTGGTAGGCTAATTGGTGGACCAATCAAAAGCTAACATGTATGGTTTTGTGATGTCACCAAACATGATGATTACTAGCATTTAATGGCATAAAATCAGACCTTTGGGTCGTTCATATCAAGTGGGCAAGGGTGGTGCACTTGAAGTTAGCTTAGCTTGGAAGTTTTGTAACAAAGACCCTTTTGCCCTAGCTTTGGTTGGCCTATAAATAGCAAGCAATATTCACCCATTCTATCATTCATTTTCAAGCTCAAAAATCAAGTATCAAAGCTATACATATATTGAGAGAGAGTTCTAGTGAGTTACTATCTTGGATATTGCAAAGAAATAGTTAAAGCTTGCAAACACCAAAGGTACAATCTCTTATAGTTTTTATGTTCAATTTTTATTTCGTCTTAAATTTTCAAAAGCTCAAGAACGCGAGTCGTAGCCATGTACGATTGTCGTTCTCCGTGTTCTTCACGTGTTCTTGAGCCTTTCTACATTTTGTAGTAGTTATAATGTCAAATTTCAATTCATAGTTTAAAGCTCAATGAACATACGTAGTGGTCATGTACGGTTCATCCGTTCTCTGCGTATGCGTATGTTCTCGAGCATTTTTATAAATTGTTTTAATCAATTATACAAGCCGTTATAATGACCAATTTTTGTCAACTATAAAGTGTTATAATCACTTATGTAAGCAGTTATAATGCTCAAATTATTTTATGTACGAAAACCAAAAGCTCAAGAACATAGTCGTTACCATGTACGGTTTAACCGTTCTTCGTGTTCTTCGTATGTTCTTGAGCAAAGGTCATGAATCTTTCTATGAGAAGGTTTGTGATTTGTTATTTTTATGTTATAAAGTGATATTGAGTCTTACAACATGATTTCATAAAGAGTTAAAGCAAGCGGTACCATGTTTCACATGGTTAACCCTAAAAATATTGTTCAATGTAAGCATACTGACCTTTTTGCTAAAATTACGAAATTTTAAAGTCCGAATCTGCCTTAGTAACCTAAATGAAAGTTGTAGATCATGAAATTCTAAGCAATTTAGACTCAAAAATCACTTTAAAATGTTTTCGGATGACAAAGTTATGGCAGTTACCGGAAAGGACGTCAAAGCTGAAAATTTTAAGGGGCATTCGGGTGGAAGCACTAATTTTTGAGTTTTTGAGTTAGCCAAGTTTTCTAAAAATTCCACCAATGAAAATAGTCTAGTTTAGTGATAAAAACACGTATAGAACGAAAAAATACGATGAACTAACATTCGGTACACGAAACCCTTTGTATAGGCGCTTTAAACGATTACCGGGAAACCCTAAATTGTGCTAAAGGCAAGTTTTCTATCCTTAAACTTTGTTTACTTGCTTTCTATGTGATTTATACATTTTGTGTATGCAACGTGTTATAAATCTTTGATACGAGAGTTATTGCTTCTTGTTTCGGCATAACTTGCAAAATGAAATGATTATTCGTGATAAATTCGAATCATGCTTTATTATATCAAACCAAGTCGTCTTGGGGCGATCCTAACATGTGAAGTAAACTGAGATGAACAAATATGTATTACTGTTCTTGATCTGTCCAGTGTATTGTATGTTATGCATAACATAGGATGTCGTTAGGTTGATCCCCTTTCTATATCCACTGTAAAAGGTTCTAAGTCGAAAGACAAAGAACAGTTCAAGGTCTAACCACCACTCAGTCTTGCTATGTTAAAACATTTGTAAATATCAATTGTTATTCCATGAGTCCTTACAATCCTTATCGGTGTGAGTTCACTTATATGTTATGTGTTAAGACTTGCTGAGCATTTTAGCTCACCCTTGCATATAAACTTAATGTGCAGACAAACCCGAGAGCTCCGGCTCGAAGAAGAAAGGAAAGAAGAAATGCGTAGACTAGTTTACTGCTTTCCTTAACTGTTCTTAACTGTAGTCATAATGACATTTTGTAATAAGAACAAGTTCAACACATGTAACCGAATATTATATAAATATTATCAAGTTTTATCACATTCTCTTGTTACGTCTTTACTTTGATTAAACTTAGAATTGTTAAAACTTAACATAGTATTAATAATGATCTATTTATCTGGATGAGGATCGGTAAATAACTTGTGAGTGCTGTACATCCGAGACAGGACTAAGCGATGTTGACTAAGTCAAATCCATCGTTAAGGTTCCTCGGACCCAGGTATAACTCGTTATTACTATTCTGAATGTCGGATAAGTAGGATTATTAATATGAAGAGATATCACTATAACCAAATACGTTTCGAATGAGGGTTTTAACTATTTGGGTAATGTTCTGTACGGAAAGAGAATTTTGCACCGGACAAAGATACAACCATTTGTCACGGATAAAGATGCAAACATTTATCACGGGTGAAGATGCAAACATTCACCGCGAGATTCTCTGTTCCCAAGAGCCGTCCTAATGATTTAATGCCGTGAATGTTGGAACATATAAAGTTATAGAATATCTAAATATTAAGGATAAAATGTTATGTTTGAGTATTAAGTCTCTTGTATTGATTACAAGGACTTGATATAAAATAATGAAAGATCTTTGGGAATTAAGATGAGAACTTTGTTTGAGAATAAAGGAAATCATCTATAAACCTATTGATTTAGCATTTATAGTGAGCACCAAGTCATCTATAGTAAGTATAGTGATTTGGGGGCGTCACATAAATAATTATCATCAGAATGTTGTTATGTCTTTATTTTGATATAACCTAGAATTGTTAAAATTTAACATAGTATTGATAATGATCTATTTATCTGGATGAGGATCGGTAAATAACTTGTGAGTGCTGTACATCTGAGACAGAACTAAGCGATGTTGACTGGTCAAATCCATCGTTAAGGTTCCTCGGACCCAGGTATAACTCGTTATTACTATTCTGAATACCATATAAGTAGGATTATTGATATGAAGAGATATCTTTGTGTACTGATACTTGTAGTACGAATGAGACCGTTACAAGTGGACGTATATAGAATATTTAAATCCTAAGGTTAAAATTAAACCGTTATATATGGTTTTATCCATTTATACGGATGAAATACAAGTTGATACTTGTATACTTATGAGACTGAGATCAAGTTAAGATCCAGGGACAATGTTAAGAGAAATTGTTAATGTATAGTCTAAAATAAGACTATTTCAACCAATATGATTATGGGATCATTGGTTAAGTCGAAAGATGTATGCAATTAACGCACAAGGTCCACCGCATCAAAAGCGTGGGGATTTTGGGGGCGTTACAAAGTTTCCTCAAATGAAGACTTGTGTGCGTTGTACGCATTGTTTTCAATGCGAGAGTGATAGGATTGCTCCTTTTGAGGCTAACCGATGTATAACGAAGTAATATGACTCTTAATCACCTATTTGTTTTCATATTTTGAGGAAATAACGAAACGAATAGAAAGTTTCCTCAAATGAAGACTTGTGTGCGTTGTACGCATTGTTTTCAATGCGAGAGTGATACAATTGCTCCTTTTGAGGCTAACCGATGTATAACGAAGTAATATGACTCTTAATCACCTATTTGTTTTCATATTTTGAGGAAATAACGAAACGAATAGCAAGTTTCCTCAAATGAAGACTTGTGTGCGTTGTACGCATTGTTTTCAATGCGAGAGTGATAGGATTGCTCCATTTGAGGCTAACCGATGTATAACGAAGTAATATGACTCTAATTCACCTATTTCTTTGCAAATTTTGAGGAAATATCGAAACGAATAGCAAGTTTCCTCAAGTGAAGACTTGTGTGCGTTGTACGCATTGTTTTCAATGCGAGAGTGATAGGATTGCTCCTTTTGAGGCTAACCGATTTATAACGAAGTTATATGACTCTTAATCACCTATTTGTTTTCATATTTTGAGGAAATAACGAAACGAATAGCAAGTTTCCTCAAATGAAGACTTGTGTGCGTTGTACGCATTGTTTTCAATGCGAGAGTGATAGGATTGCTCCATTTGAGGCTAACCGATGTATAACGAAGTAATATGACTCTAATTCACCTATTTCTTTGCAAATTTTGAGGAAACATCGAAACGAATAGCAAGTTTTCTCAATTGAAGACTTGTGTGCGTTGTACGCATTGTTTTCAATGCGAGAGTGATAGGATTGCTCCTTTTGAGGCTAACCGATTTATAACGAAGTTATATGACTCTTAATCACCTATTTGTTTTCATATTTTGAGGAAATAACGAAACGAATAGCAAGTTTCCTCAAATGAAGACTTGTGTGCGTTGTACGCATTGTTTTCAATGCGAGAGTGATAGGATTGCTCCTTTTGAGGCTAACCGATGTATAACGAAGTAATATGACTCTTAATCACCTATTTGTTTTCATATTTTGAGGAAATAACGAAACGAATAGAAAGTTTCCTCAAATGAAGACTTGTGTGCGTTGTACGCATTGTTTTCAATGCGAGAGTGATACGATTGCTCCTTTTGAGGCTAACCGATGTATAACGAAGTAATATGACTCTTAATCACCTATTTGTTTTCATATTTTGAGGAAATAACGAAACGAATAGCAAGTTTCCTCAAATGAAGACTTGTGTGCGTTGTACGCATTGTTTTCAATGCGAGAGTGATAGGATTGCTCCATTTGAGGCTAACCGATGTATAACGAAGTAATATGACTCTTAATCACCTATTTCTTTGCAAATTTTGAGGAAACATCGAAACGAATAGCAAGTTTTCTCAATTGAAGACTTGTGTGCATTGTACGCATTGTTTTCAATGCGAGAGTGATAGGATTGCTCCTTTTGAGGCTAACCGATGTATAACGAAGTAATATGACTCTTAATCACCTATTTGTTTTCATATTTTGAGGAAATAACGAAACGAATAGCAAGTTTCCTCAAATGAAGACTTGTGTGCGTTGTACGTATTGTTTTCAATGCGAGAGTGATAGGATTGCTCCATTTGAGGCTAACCGATGTATAACGAAGTAATATGACTCTAATTCACCTATTTCTTTGCAAATTTTGAGGAAACATCGAAACGAATAGCAAGTTTTCTCAATTGAAGACTTGTGTGCGTTGTACGCATTGTTTTCAATGCGAGAGTGATAGGATTGCTCCTTTTGAGGCTAACCGATGTATAACGAAGTAATATGACTCTTAATCACCTATTTGTTTTCATATTTTGAGGAAATAACGAAACGAATAGCAAGTTTCCTCAAATGAAGACTTGTGTGCGTTGTACGTATTGTTTTCAATGCGAGAGTGATAGGATTGCTCCATTTGAGGCTAACCGATGTATAACGAAGTAATATGACTCTAATTCACCTATTTCTTTGCAAATTTTGAGGAAACATCGAAATGAATAGCAAGTTTTCTCAATTGAAGACTTGTGTGCGTTGTACGCATTGTTTTCAATGCGAGAGTGATAGGATTGCTCCTTTTGAGGCTAACCGATTTATAACGAAGTTATATGACTCTTAATCACCTATTTGTTTTCATATTTTGAGGAAATAACGAAACGAATAGCAAGTTTCCTCAAATGAAGACTTGTGTGCGTTGTACGCATTGTTTTCAATGCGAGAGTGATAGGATTGCTCCTTTTGAGGCTAACCGATGTATAACGAAGTAATATGACTCTTAATCACCTATTTGTTTTCATATTTTGAGGAAATAACGAAACGAATAGCAAGTTTCCTCAAATGAAGACTTGTGTGCGTTGTACGCATTGTTTTCAATGCGAGAGTGATAGGATTGCTCCTTTTGAGGCTAACCGATGTATAACGAAGTAATATGACTCTTAATCACCTATTTGTTTTCATATTTTGAGGAAATAACGAAACGAATAGCAAGTTTCCTCAAATGAAGACTTGTGCGCGTTGTACGCATTGTTTTCAATGCGAGAGTGATAGTATTGCTCCATTTGAGGCTAACCGATGTATAACGAAGTAATATGACTCTTAATCACCTATTTGTTTTCATATTTTGAGGAAATAACGAAACGAATAACAAGTTTCCTCAAATGAAGACTTGTGTGCGTTGTACGCATTGTTTTCAATGCGAGAGTGAATGGATTGCTCCATTTGAGGCTAACCGATGTATAACGAAGTAATATGACTCTAATTCACCTATTTCTTTGCAAATTTTGAGGAAACATCGAAACGAATAGCAAGTTTCCTCAAATAAAGACTTGTGTGCGTTGTACGCATTGTTTTCAATGCGAGAGTGATAGGATTGCTCCTTTTGAGGCTAACCGATTTATAACGAAGTTATATGACTCTTAATCACCTATTTGTTTTCATATTTTGAGGAAATAACGAAACGAATAGCAAGTTTCCTCAAATGAAGACTTGTGTGCGTTGTACGCATTGTTTTCAATGCGAGAGTGATAGGATTGCTCCATTTGAGGCTAACCGATGTATAACGAAGTAATATGACTCTAATTCACCTATTTCTTTGCAAATTTTGAGGAAACATCGAAACGAATAGCAAGTTTTCTCAATTGAAGACTTGTGTGCGTTGTACGCATTGTTTTCAATGCGAGAGTGATAGGATTGCTCCTTTTGAGGCTAACCGATTTATAACGAAGTTATATGACTCTTAATCACCTATTTGTTTTCATATTTTGAGGAAATAACGAAACGAATAGCAAGTTTCCTCCAATGAAGACTTGTGTGTGTTGTACGCATTGTTTTCAATGCGAGAGTGATAGGATTGCTCCTTTTGAGGCTAACCGATGTATAACGAAGTAATATGACTCTTAATCACCTATTTGTTTTCATATTTTGAGGAAATAACGAAACGAATAGAAAGTTTCCTCAAATGAAGACTTGTGTGCGTTGTACGCATTGTTTTCAATGCGACAGTGATACGATTGCTCCTTTTGAGGCTAACCGATGTATAACGAAGTAATATGACTCTTAATCACCTATTTGTTTTCATATTTTGAGGAAATAACGAAACGAAGAGCAAGTTTCCTCAAATGAAGACTTGTGTGCGTTGTACGCATTGTTTTCAATGCGAGAGTGATAGGATTGCTCCATTTGAGGCTAACCGATGTATAACGAAGTAATATGACTCTTAATCACCTATTTCTTTGCAAATTTTGAGGAAACATCGAAACGAATAGCAAGTTTTCTCAATTGAAGACTTGTGTGCATTGTACGCATTGTTTTCAATGCGAGAGTGATAGGATTGCTCCTTTTTAGGCTAACCGATGTATAACGAAGTAATATGACTCTTAATCACCTATTTGTTTTCATATTTTGAGGAAATAACGAAACGAATAGCAAGTTTCCTCAAATGAAGACTTGTGTGCGTTGTACGTATTGTTTTCAATGCGAGAGTGATAGGATTGCTCCATTTGAGGCTAACCGATGTATAACGAAGTAATATGACTCTAATTCACCTATTTCTTTGCAAATTTTGAGGAAACATCGAAACGAATAGCAAGTTTTCTCAATTGAAGACTTGTGTGCGTTGTACGCATTGTTTTCAATGCGAGAGTGATAGGATTGCTCCTTTTGAGGCTAACCGATGTATAACGAAGTAATATGACTCTTAATCACCTATTTGTTTTCATATTTTGAGGAAATAACGAAACGAATAGCAAGTTTCCTCAAATGAAGACTTGTGTGCGTTGTACGTATTGTTTTCAATGCGAGAGTGATAGGATTGCTCCATTTGAGGCTAACCGATGTATAACGAAGTAATATGACTCTAATTCACCTATTTCTTTCCAAATTTTGAGGAAACATCGAAATGAATAGCAAGTTTTCTCAATTGAAGACTTGTGTGCGTTGTACGCATTGTTTTCAATGCGAGAGTGATAGGATTGCTCCTTTTGAGGCTAACCGATTTATAACGAAGTTATATGACTCTTAATCACCTATTTGTTTTCATATTTTGAGGAAATAACGAAACGAATAGCAAGTTTCCTCAAATGAAGACTTGTGTGCGTTGTACGCATTGTTTTCAATGCGAGAGTGATAGGATTGCTCTTTTTGAGGCTAACCGATGTATAACGAAGTAATATGACTCTTAATCACCTATTTGTTTTCATATTTTGAGGAAATAACGAAACGAATAGCAAGTTTCCTCAAATGAAGACTTGTGTGCGTTGTACGCATTGTTTTCAATGCGAGAGTGATAGGATTGCTCCTTTTGAGGCTAACCGATGTATAACGAAGTAATATGACTCTTAATCACCTATTTGTTTTCATATTTTGAGGAAATAACGAAACGAATAGCAAGTTTCCTCAAATGAAGACTTGTGCGCGTTGTACGCATTGTTTTCAATGCGAGAGTGATAGTATTGCTCCATTTGAGGCTAACCGATGTATAACGAAGTAATATGACTCTTAATCACCTATTTGTTTTCATATTTTGAGGAAATAACGAAACGAATAGCAAGTTTCCTCAAATGAAGACTTGTGTGCGTTGTACGCATTGTTTTCAATGCGAGAGTGATACGATTGCTCCTTTTGAGGTTAACCGATGTATAACGAAGTAATATGACTCTTAATCACCTATTTGTTTTCATATTTTGAGGAAATAACGAAACGAATAGCAAGTTTCCTCAAATGAAGACTTGTGTGCGTTGTACGCATTGTTTTCAATGCGAGAGTGATAGGATTGCTCCATTTGAGGCTAAACGATGTATAACGAAGTAATATGACTCTAATGCACCTATTTCTTTGCAAATTTTGAGGAAACATCGAAACGAATAGAAAGTTTTCTCAATTGAAGACTTGTGTGCGTTGTACGCATTGTTTTCAATGCGAGAGTGATAGGATTGCTCCTTTTGAGGCTAACCGATGTATAACGAAGTAATATGACTCTTAATCACCTATTTGTTTTCATATTTTGAGGAAATAACGAAACGAATAGCAAGTTCCCTCAAATGAAGACTTGTGTGCGTTGTACGCATTGTTTTCAATGCGAGAGTGATAGGATTGCTCCTTTTGAGGCTAACCGATGTATAACGAAGTAATATGACTCTTAATCACCTATTTGTTTTCATATTTTGAGGAAATAACGAAACGAATAGAAAGTTTCCTCAAATGAAGACTTGTGTGCGTTGTACGCATTGCGAGAGTGATACGATTGCTCCTTTTGAGGCTAACCGATGTATAACGAAGTAATATGACTCTTAATCACCTATTTGTTTTCATATTTTGAGGAAATAACGAAACGAATAGCAAGTTTCCTCAATTGAAGACTTGTGTGCGTTGTACGCATTGTTTTCAATGCGAGAGTGATAGGATTGCTCCTTTTGAGGCTAACCGATGTATAACGAAGTAATATGACTCTTAATCACCTATTTGTTTTCATATTTTGAGGAAATAACGAAACGAATAGCAAGTTTCCTCAAATGAAGACTTGTGTGCGTTGTACGCATTGTTTTCAATGCGAGAGTGATAGGATTGCTCCTTTTGAGGCTAACCGATGTATAACGAAGTAATATGACTCTTAATCACCTATTTGTTTTCATATTTTGAGGAAATAACGAAACGAATAGCAAGTTTCCTCAAATGAAGACTTGTGTGCGTTGTACGCATTGTTTTCAATGCGAGAGTGATAGGATTGCTCCATTTGAGGCTAACCGATGTATAACGAAGTAATATGACTCTAATTCACCTATTTCTTTGCAAATTTTGAGGAAACATCGAAACGAATAGCAAGTTTTCTCAATTGAAGACTTGTGTGCGTTGTACGCATTGTTTTCAATGCGAGAGTGATAGGATTGCTCCTTTTGAGGCTAACCGATTTATAACGAAGTTATATGACTCTTAATCACCTATTTGTTTTCATATTTTGAGGAAATAACGAAACGAATAGCAAGTTTCCTCAAATGAAGACTTGTGTGCGTTGTACGCATTGTTTTCAATGCGAGAGTGATAGGATTGCTCCTTTTGAGGCTAACCGATGTATAACGAAGTAATATGACTCTTAATCACCTAATTGTTTTCATATTTTGAGGAAATAACGAAACGAATAGCAAGTTTCCTCAAATGAAGACTTGTGCGCGTTGTACGCATTGTTTTCAATGCGAGAGTGATAGGATTGCTCCATTTGAGGCTAACCGATGTATAACGACGTAATATGACTCTAATTCACCTATTTCTTTGCAAATTTTGAGGAAACATCGAAACGAATAGCAAGTTTCCTCAATTGAAGACTTGTGTGCGTTGTACGCATTGTTTTCAATGCGAGGGTGATAGGATTGCTCCTTTTGAGGCTAACCGATGTATAACAAAGTAATATGACTCTTAATCACCTATTTGTTTTCATATTTTGAGGAAATAACGAAACGAATAGCAAGTTTCCTCAAATGAAGACTTGTGTGCGTTGTACGCATTGTTTTCAATGCGAGAGTGATAGGATTGCTCCTTTTGAGGCTAACCGATGTATAACGAAGTAATATGACTCTTAATCACCTATTTGTTTTCATATTTTGAGGAAATAACGAAACGAATAGAAAGTTTCCTTAAATGAAGACTTGTGTGCTATGTACGCATTGTTTTCAATGCGAGAGTGATAGGATTGCTCCTTTTGAGGCTAACCGATGTATAACGAAGTAATATGACCCTTAATCACCTATTTGTTTGCAAATTTTGAGGAAATAACGAAACGAATAGCAAGTTTCCTCAAATGAAGACTTGTGTGCGTTGTACGCATTGTTTTCAATGCGAGAGTGATAAGATTGCTCCATTTGAGGCTAACCGATGTATAACGAAGTAATATGACTCTTAATCACCTATTTCTTTGCAAATTTTGAGGAAACATCGAAACGAATAGCAAGTTTTCTCAATTGAAGACTTGTGTGCGTTGTACGCATTGTTTTCAATGCGAGAGTGATAGGATTGCTCCTTTTGAGGCTAACCGATTTATAACGAAGTTATATGACTCTTAATCACCTATTTGTTTTCATATTTTGAGGAAATAACGAAACGAATAGCAAGTTTCCTCAAATGAAGACTTGTGTGCGTTGTACGCATTGTTTTCAATGCGAGAGTGATAGGATTGCTCCTTTTGAGGCTAACCGATGTATAACGAAGTAATATGACTCTTAATCACCTATTTGTTTTCATATTTTGAGGAAATAACGAAACGAATAGCAAGTTTCCTCAAATGAAGACTTGTGCGCGTTGTACGCATTGTTTTCAATGCGAGAGTGATAGGATTGCTCCATTTGAGGCTAACCGATGTATAACGACGTAATATGACTCTAATTCACCTATTTCTTTGCAAATTTTGAGGAAACATCGAAACGAATAGCAAGTTTCCTCAATTGAAGACTTGTGTGCGTTGTACGCATTGTTTTCAATGCGAGAGTGATAGGATTGCTCCTTTTGAGGCTAACCGATGTATAACAAAGTAATATGACTCTTAATCACCTATTTGTTTTCATATTTTGAGGAAATAACGAAACGAATAGCAAGTTTCCTCAAATGAAGACTTGTGTGCGTTGTACGCATTGTTTTCAATGCGAGAGTGATAGGATTGCTCCTTTTGAGGCTAACCGATGTATAACGAAGTAATATGACTCTTAATCACCTATTTGTTTTCATATTTTGAGGAAATAACGAAACGAATAGAAAGTTTCCTTAAATGAAGACTTGTGTGCTATGTACGCATTGTTTTCAATGCGAGAGTGATAGGATTGCTCCTTTTGAGGCTAACCGATGTATAACGAAGTAATATGACTCTTAATCACCTATTTGTTTTCATATTTTGAGGAAATAACGAAACGAATAGCAAGTTTCCTCAAATGAAGACTTGTGTGCGTTGTACGCATTGTTTTCAATGCGAGAGTGATAGGATTGCTCCATTTGAGGCTAACCGATGTATAACGAAGTAATATGACTCTTAATCACCTATTTCTTTGCAAATTTTGAGGAAACATCGAAACGAATAGCAAGTTTTCTCAATTGAAGACTTGTGTGCGTTGTACGCATTGTTTTCAATGCGAGAGTGATAGGATTGCTCCTTTTGAGGCTAACCGATGTATAACGAAGTAATATGACTCTTAATCACCTATTTGTTTTCATATTTTGAGGAAATAACGAAACGAATAGCAAGTTTCCTCAATGAAGACTTGGTGTGTGCGTTGTACGCATTGTTTTCAATGCGAGAGTGATAGGATTGCTCCTTTTGAGGCTAACCGATGTATAACGAAGTAATATTACTCTTAATCACCTATTTGTTTTCATATTTTGAGGAAATAACGAAACGAATAGCAAGTTTCCTCAAATGAAGACTTGTGTGCGTTGTACGCACTGTTTTCAATGCGGAGAGTGATAGGATTGCTCCTTTTGAGGCTAACCGATGTATAACGAAGTAATATGACTCTTAATCACCTATTTGTTTTCATATTTTGAGGAAATAACGAAACGAATAGAAAGTTTCCTCAAATGAAGACTTGTGCGCGTTGTACGCATTGTTTTCAATGCGAGAGTGATACGATTGCTCCTTTTGAGGCTAACTGATGTATAACGAAGTAATATGACTCTAATTCACCTATTTCTTTGCAAATTTTGAGGAAACATCGAAACGAATAGCAAGTTTCCTCAATTGAAGACTTGTGTGCGTTGTACGCATTGTTTTCAATGCGAGAGTGATAGGATTGCTCCTTTTGAGGCTAACCGATGTATAACGAAGTAATATGACTCTTAATCACCTATTTGTTTTCATATTTGAGGAAATAACGAAACGAATAGCAAGTTTCCTCAAATGAAGACTTGTGCGCGTTTGTACGCATTGTTTTCAATGCGGAGAGTGATAGGATTGCTCCTTTTGAGGCTAACCGATGTATAACGAAGTAATATGACACTTAATCACCTATTTGTTTTCATATTTTGAGGAAATAACGAAACGAATAGCAAGTTTCCTCAAATGAAGACTTGTGTGCGTTGTACGCATTGTTTTCAATGCGAGAGTGATATGGATTGCTCCATTTGAGGCTAACCGATGTATAACGAAGTAATATGACTCTAATTCACCTATTTCTTTGCAAATTTTGAGGAAACATCGAAACGAATAGCAAGTTTTCTCAATTGAAGACTTGTGTGCGTTGTACGCATTGTTTTCAATGCGAGAGTAATAGGATTGCTCCTTTTGAGGCTAACCGATTTATAACGAAGTTATATGACTCTTAATCACCTATTTGTTTTCATATTTTGAGGAAATAACGAAACGAACAGCAAGTTTCCTCAAATGAAGACTTGTGTGCGTTGTACGCATTGTTTTCAATGCGAGAGTGATAGGATTGCTCCTTTTGAGGCTAACCGAGGTATAACGAAGTAATATGACTCTTAATCACCTATTTGTTTTCATATTTTGAGGGTAATAACGAAACGAATAGCAAGTTTCCTCAAATGAAGACTTGTGTGCGTTGTACGCATTGTTTTCAATGCGAGAGTGATAGGATTGCTCCATTTGAGGCGAAACGATGTATAACGAAGTAATATGACTCTAATTCACCTATTTCTTTGCAAATTTTGAGGAAACATCGAAACGAATAGAAAGTTTTCTCAATTGAAGACTTTGTGTGCGTTGTACGCATTGTTTTCAATGCGAGAGTGATAGGATTGCTCCTTTTGAGGCTAACCGATGTTGATAACGAAGTAATATGACTCTTAATCACCTATTTGTTTTCATATTTTGAGGAAATAACGAAACGAATAGCAAGTTTCCTCAAATGAAGACTTGTGTGCGTTGTACGCATTGTTTTCAATGCGATGAGTGATAGGATTTGCTCCTTTTGAGGCTAACGATGTATAACGAAGTAATATGACTCTTAATCACCTATTTGTTTTCATATTTTGAGGAAATAACGAAACGAATAGAAAGTTTCCTCAAATGAAGACTTGTGTGCGTTGTACGCATTGTTTTCAATGCGAGAGTGATACGATTGCTCCTTTTGAGGCTTACCGATGTATAACGAAGTAATATGACTCTTAATCACCTATTTGTTTTCATATTTTGAGGAAATAACGAAACGAATAGCAAGTTTCCTCAAATGAAGACTTGTGCGCGTTGTACGCATTGTTTTCAATGCGAGAGTGATAGGATTGCTCCATTTGAGGCTAACCGATGTATAACGAAGTAATATGACTCTAATTCACCTATTCTTTGCAAATTTTGAGGAAACATCGAAACGAATAGCAAGTTTCCTCAATTGAAGACTTGTGTGCGTTGTACGCATTTTTCCAATGCGAGAGTGATAGGATTGCTCCTTTTGAGGCTAACCGATGTATAACGAAGTAATATGACTCTGAATCACCTATTTGTTTTCATATTTTGAGGAAATAACGAAACGAATAGCAAGTTTCCTCAAATGAAGACTTGTGTGCGTTTGTACGCATTGTTTTCAATGCGAGAGTGATAGGATTGCTCCTTTTGAGGCTAACCGATGTATAACGAAGTAATATGACTCTTAATCACCTATTTGTTTTCATATTTTGAGGAAATAACGAAACGAATATCAAGTTTCCTCAAATGAAGACTTGTGTGCGTTGTACGCATTGTTTTCAATGCGAGAGTGATAGGATTGCTCCATTTGCGGCTAACCGATGTATAACGAAGTAATATGACTCTAATTCACCTATTTCTTTGCAAATTTCGAGGAAACATCGAAACGAATAGCAAGTTTTCTCAATTAAAGACTTGTGTGCGTTGTACGCATTGTTTTCAATGCGAGAGTGATAAGATTGCTCCTTTTGAGGCTAACCGATTTATAACGAAGTTATATGACTCTTAATCACCTATTTGTTTTCATATTTTGGAGGAAATAACGAAACGAATAGCAAGTTTCCTCAAATGAAGACTTGTGTGCGTTGTACGCATTGTTTTCAATGCGAGAGTGATAGGATTGCTCCATTTGAGGCTAAACGATGTATAACGAAGTAATATGACTCTAATTCAACCTATTTCTTTGCAAATTTTGAGGAAACATCGAAACGAATAGCAAGTTTTCTCAATTGAAGACTTGTGTGCGTTGTACGCATTGTTTTCAATGCGAGAGTGATAGGATTGCTCCTTTTGAGGCTAACCGATGTATAACGAAGTAATATGACTCTTAATCACCTATTTGTTTTCATATTTTGAGGAAATAACGAAACGAATAGCAAGTTTCCTCAAATAGAATGACCTTGTGTGCGTTGTACGCATTGTTTTCAATGCGAGAGTGATAGGATTGCTCCTTTTGAGGCTAACCGATGTATAACGAAGTAATATGACTCTTAATCACCTATTTGTTTTCATATTTTGAGGAAATAACGAAACGAATAGAAAGTTTCCTCAAATGAAGACTTGTGTGCGTTGTACGCATTGTTTTCAATGCGAGAGTGATACGATTGCTCCTTTTGAGGCTAACCGATGTATAACGAAGTAATATGACTCTTAATCACCTATTTGTTTTCATATTTTGAGGAAATAACGAAACAATAGCAAGTTTCCTCAAATGAAGACTTGTGCGCGTTGTACGCATTGTTTTCAATGCGAGAGTGATAGGATTGCTCCCATTTGAGGGCTAACCGATGTATAACGAAGTAATATGACTCTAATTCACCTATTTCTTTGCAAATTTTGAGGAAACATCGAAACGAATAGCAAGTTTCCTCAATTGAAGACTTGTGTGCGTTGTACGCATTGTTTTCAATGCGAGAGTGATAGGATTGCTCCTTTTGAGGCTAACCGATGTATAACGAAGTAATATGACTCTGAATCACCTATTTGTTTTCATATTTTGAGGAAATAACGAAACGAATAGCAAGTTTCCTCAAATGAAGACTTGTGTGCGTTGTACGCATTGTTTTCAATGCGAGAGTGATAGGATTGCTCCTTTTGAGGCTAACCGATGTATAACGAAGTAATATGACTCTTAATCACCTATTTGTTTTCATATTTTGAGGAAATAACGAAACGAATAGCAAGTTTCCTCAATGAAGACTTGTGTGCGTTGTACGCATTGTTTTCAATGGGAGAGTGATAGGATTGCTCCATTTGAGGCTAACCGATGTATAACGAAGTAATATGACTCTAGATTCACCTATTTCTTTGCAATTTTGAGGAAACATCGAAACGAATAGCAAGTTTCATCAATTGAAGACTTGTGTGCGTTGTACGCATTGTTTTCAATGCAGAGAGAGTGATAGGATTGCTCCTTTTGAGGCTAACCGCTGTATA
>OX359275.1:11272500-11386221 GCA_947179155.2 Hedera helix | reverse complement strand
TTATACATCGGTTAGCCTCAAAAGGAGCAATCATATCACTCTCGCATTGAAAACAATGCGTACAACGCACACAAGTCTTCATTTGAGGAAACTTGCTATTCGTTGCGTTAATTACTCAACATATGCAAACAAATAGGTAATTAAGAGTCATATTACTTCGTTATACATCGGTTAGCCTCAAAAGGAGCAATCCTATCACTCTCGCATTGAAAACAATGCGTACAACGCACACAAGTCTTCATTTGAGGAAACTTGTTATTCGTTTTGTTATTTCCTATAAATATGCAAACAAATAGGTGATTACGGGTCATATTACTTCGTTATACATCGGTTAACCTCAAAAGGAGCAATCCTATAACTCTCGCATTGAAAACAATGCGTACAACGCACCCAAGTGTTCATTTGAGGAAACTTGCTATTCGTTTCGTTAATTACTCAAAATATGCAAAAAAAATAGGTGATTAAGAGTCATATTACTTCGTTAAACATCGGTTAGCCTCAAATGGAGGAATCCTATCGCTCTGGCATTAAAAACAATGCGTACAACGTACACAAGTCTTCACTTGAGAAACTTGCTTTTCGTTTCGATATTTCCTCAAAACGTTGCAAAAAAAAATACGTGAATTAGAGTCATATTACTTCGTTATACATCGGTTGGCCTCAAATGAAACAATCCTATCACTCCCGCACTGAAAACAATGCGTACAACGCACACAAGTCTTCATTTGAGGAAACTTGCTATTCGTTTCGTTAATTACTCAAAATATCGAATACATAGGTGATTAAGATTCATATTACTTCGTTATACATCGGTTCGCCTCAAAAGGAGCAATCATATCACTCTCCCACTGAAAACAATGTGTACAACGCACACCAGTCTTCACTTGAGGAAACTTGCTATTCGTTTCGATATTTCCTCAAAAATTTGCAAAAAAAAAGAAGGTGATTTACAGTCATATTGCTTCGTTATACATCGGTTACCCTCAAATGGAGCAATCATATCACTCTCGTATTGAAAACAATGCGTACAACGCACACAAGTCTTCATTTGAGGAAACTTGTTATTCGTTTCGTTAATTACTCAAAATATGCAAACAAATAGGTGATTAAAATTCATATTACATTGTTATACATCGGTTAGCCTCAAAAGGAGCAATCCTATCACTCTCCCATTGAAAACAATGTGTATAACGCACACAAGTTTTCACTTGAGGAAACTTGCTATTCGTTTCGATATTTCCTCAAAATTTGCAAAGAAATAGGTCAATTAGAGTCATATTACTTCGTTATACATCGGTTAGCCTCAAATGGAGCAATCATATCACTCTCGCATTGAAAACAATGCGTACAACGCACACAAGTCTTCATTTGAGGAAACTTGCTATTCGTTTCGTTAATTACTCAAAATACGCAAACAAATAGGTGATTAAGAGTCATATTACTTCATTATATATCGGTTAGCCTCAAAAGGAGCAATCATATCATTCTCGCATTGAAAACAATGCGTACAACGCACACAAGTGTTCACTTGAGGAAATTTGCTATTCGTTTCGATATTTCGTCAAAATTTGCAAAGAAATAGGTGAATTAGAGTCATATTACTTCGTTATACATCGGTTAGCCTCAAATGGAGAAATCCTATCACTCTCGCATTGAAAAGAATGCGTACAACGCGCACAAGTCTTCATTTGAAAAAACTTGCTATTCGTTTCGTTATTTCCTCAAAATTTGCAAACAAATAGGTGATTAAGAGTCATATTACTTTGTTATACATCGGTTAGCCTCAAAAGGAGCAATCCTATCACTCTCGCATTGAAAACAATGCGTACAACGCGTACAAGTCTTCATTTGAGGAAACTTGCCATTCGTTTCGATATTTCCTCAAAAATTTGCAAAAAAAAATAGGTGAATTAGAGTCATATTACTTCGTTATACATCGGTTAGCCTCAAATGGAGCAATCCTATCACTCTCGCATTGAAAATAATGCGTACAACGCACACAAGTCTTCATTTGAGGAAACTTGTTATTCGTTTCGTTAATTACTCAAAATATGCAAACAAATAGATGATTAAGAGTCATATTACTTCATTATACATCGGTTAGCCTCAAAAGGAGCAATCCTACCACTCTCCCATTGAAAACAATGTGTACAACGCGCACAAGTCTGCACTTGAGGAAACCTGCTATTCGTTTCGATATTTCCTCAAAAATTTACAAAAAAAAAAAGGTGATTAAGAGTCATATTACTTCGTTATACATCGGTTAGCCTCAAAAGGAGCAATCCTATCACTCTCGCATTGAAAACAATGCGTACAACGCACACAAGTCTTCACTTCAGGAAACTTGCTATTCGTTTCGATATTTCCTCAAAAATTTGCAAAAAAAAGAAGGTGAATTAGAGTAATATTACTTCGTTATACATCAGTTAGCCTCAAATGGAGCAATCCTATCACTCTCGCATTGAAAACTATGCGTACAACGCACACAAGTCTTCATTTGAGGAAACTTGCTATTCGTTTCGTTAATTACTCAAAATATGCAAACAAATAGGTGATTAAGAGTCATATTACTTCGTTATACATCGGTTAGCCTCAAAAGGAGCAATCCTATCACTCTCGCATTGAAAACAATGTGTACAACGCACAGAAGTCTTCACTTGAGGAAACTTGTTATTCGTTTCATTAATTACTCAAAATATGCAAACAAATAGGTGATTAAGAGTCATATTACTTCGTTATACATCGGTTAGCCTCAAAAGGAGCAATCCTATCACTCTCGCATTGAAAACAATGTGTACAACGCACACAAGTCTTCACTTGAGGAAACTTGTTATTCCTTTCGATATTTCCTCAAAATTTGCAAGGAAATTGGTCAATTAGAGTCATATTACTTCGTTATACATCGGTTAGCCTCAAATGGAGCAATCCTATCACTCTCGCATTGAAAATAATGCAACGCACACAAGTCTTCATTTGAGGAAACTTGCTATTCGTTTCGTTAATTACTCAACATATGCATACAAATAGGTGATTAAGAGTCATATTACTTCGTTATACATCGGTTAGCCTCAAAAGAAGCAATCCTATCACTCTCGCATTGAAAACAATGCGTACAACGCACACAAGTCTTTGTTTGACGAAACTTGCTATTCGTTTCGTTAATTACTCAAAATATGCAAACAAATAGGTGATTAAGAGTCATATTACTTCGTTATACATAGGTTAGCCTCAAAAGGAGCAATCCTATCACTCTCCCATTGAAAACAATGTGTACAACGCACACAAATCTTCACTTGAGGAAACTTGCTATTCGTTTCGATATTTCCTCAAAAATTTCCAAAAAAAAAATAGGTGAATTAGAGTGATATTACTTCGTTATACATCGGTTAGCCTCAAATTGAGCAATCCTATCACTCTCGCATTGAAAACAATGCGTACAACGCGCACAAGTCTTCATTTGAGGAAACTTGCTATTCGTTTTGTTATTTCCTATAAATATGCAAACAAATAGGTGATTAAGGGTCATATTACTTCGTTATACATCGGTTAGCCTCAAAAGGAGCAATCCTATCACTCTCGCATTGAAAACAATGCGTACAACGCACACAAGTCTTCATTTGAGGAAACTTGCTAATCGTTTCGTTAATTACTCAAAATATGCAAACCCTCATTCGAAACATATTTGTTTATAGTGATATCTCTTCATATCAATAATCCTACTTATATGGCATTCAGAATAGTAATAACGAGTTATACCTGGGTCCGAGGAACCTTAACGATGGATTTGACCAGTCAACATCGTTTAGTCCTGTCTCGGATGTACAGCACTCACAAGTTATTTACCGATCCTCATCTAGATAAGTAGATCATTATCAATACTATGTTAAGTTTTAACAATTCTAGGTTATATCAAAATAAAGACATAACAACATTCTGATGATAATAATTTATATCATTCATTCAATATTCGGTTACATGTTTGTTTGTTCGTATTACAACAGTCAATATGACTTATACAAATACAAGTAATAAACATGAAAGCCTAATCTACGCTTCATCTTTACGTTCATGATCTTCTTAACGTTCATCTTTAATCTGCAAATAAGGTTTTATTCGCAAGAATGAGTACGACGGCTCAGCAAGTCTAACATACATCACATACGCAGTTTATGCTTTCATATAAACTTTAACATGTCTTGACTGAATATAATTCTTCATTTAATATCACATATAACTCATATTCCAACAATTTATATCACATTCACACACAAAGTGTATAAATCATGTTCATAAATCGTAAACATAACGCATAACATTTAGAAGGCTTACAAACATCAGTTAAAGACTTCACATATCATCTATTGCATAATAACATGACATTATACATCTCATTTATCATTTTAACAATACTAAACAAGTAGCACATAGCAAGAGTTAGAAGACTTGCCTTGAAACCATGTTAGGGTTTCCCGGGAAATCGTTAAACGCCTACAAAAAGGGTTACGCGACCCCGAACGTTAGTTTATCAAATTTTCCTATTGAATAAGTCTTATAATAACTTAAATAGACTATTTCCATAGGTGGAATCATTTCGTTAAGTGGCGAACTCAAAATTTTATTTTTTAGTGCTAGGATCCGAATGGTCCTTAAAAAATTCAACTTCGACCTATTTTATTGCGACAGCCATAACTTTGTCATACAGAAACATTTTTGAGTGATTCTTGAGTCTAAATTGCTTAGAATTTCATGATCTACAACTTTCATTTAGGTTGATAAGGCATATTCAGACTTTAAAATTTCGGATTTTAGCAAAAATATTCTGCGACTATATTATACTTAACTTTCTTTGATCCGATTGGTAAAACATGATACCTCAAGCATTAATTTGCTAAGATAACATGTTCTAACACTCAATACCACTTCATAACATAAAAATAACAAAATCATAAACCTACTTATATAAGATTTCATGACTTTTTCTCAAGAACACGAAGAACGAATCGAAGAACACGAAGAACAAAGTTTCATCGTTCTTCGTTTCGACTACTAAAACTTGATGCCACAAGAATTATTTAGCAAGGCCATCATGTTTCATCATCTCATAACACTAAATTACCAAATCATAAACCTACTTATGTAGAAATTATGACTTTTGCTCAAGAACACACGAAGAACACGAAGAACGAAAAATCATACATGGCTACGACTTATGTTCTTGAGCTTTTGGATTTCATACTTGAAATAATTTGAGCATTATAACTGCTTACATATGTGATTATAACACTTTATAATTGACAAAATTTGGTCATTATAACGACTTGTTTACTTAATTATAACAATTTATAATAATACTCCAGAACATACGAAGAACACGGAGAACGGATAAACCGTACATGGATACGACGTATGTTCTTGAACTTTAAACTATGAAATGAAATTTGACATAACAACGACTTGCTCAAGTCATAAGGAATACGGAGAACGAAAAATCGTACATGGCTACGACTTATGTTATTGAGCCTCATCGATAAAATAAAACTTTAAGCATAATAACGATTAAGAATCGTACCTTTTATTATTGCAAGCTTTAACTATTTCTTTGCAATCGATTCTTGTCTCACAAGAACTCTCTCTATATTTGCTCTTTAGCTTTCAAAATGGTAAAGAACTAATGAACTTAAGCCTTCTATTTATAGGACTTTCAAAGTTAGGGTATTTTGGTCATTAGGACCAAGCTTCTTGAACAAGCTTAACAAAGCTTCTCCAACACACTTCTTTTAGCTTCCAAAGCAAGCTTGGTGAGCTCTTTCTTCCGACTTCTGTATATCGGATAAATCGCGTGCGATTAATTTAAAATATTTCGCATTAGTAATTTAAGTTTTAATTAGTTATACATATTTTATTCATAAAATACATCATACAGTATTAATATGATGTCTCGTCTGACCCTCGAAATTTTCCTTGAATTAATCTCGGATAATCTTCCGTGTATTTTT
This sequence comes from Hedera helix, assembly GCA_947179155.2. Taxonomy (NCBI): domain Eukaryota; kingdom Viridiplantae; phylum Streptophyta; class Magnoliopsida; order Apiales; family Araliaceae; genus Hedera; species Hedera helix. The sequence goes on along the minus strand of OX359275.1, from coordinate 11,380,225 downwards.
CTCAAATACACCTACCGGGCGACGTGATTGATAAATTTCTTTCATTCCAGACACTAATTATGACAGAATAATATAATTAGGTATTAATCTGATAAATTTGATTATTCAAATTTAATGTTAACCTATCTCATGATCCGTTTGATAAAAACAATACGGATGAATTAGCAGTTAATTATATAACAGTCTGATTCCAACTAAATGGTTAACTTATACTGATTTAAAATTTTGATATTACTGAGTTTTATTCCGGATAAACACTTTCCTGTAAAGTGAAAAGTCCAAAAAACTTGGCACGTTTTTCGGTGAATAGTGTTTTTGGCGACCATTTCTCAGAAAATGGTTAGAAGACCAAAAAGTAAAAAATAATATTTATTTTCGTCTTATTCCTGACACACTTTTCGAGAAAAATCTTTTATTGCTTATTACGCACCGGTGTTGCATACGAACACTGTATCCATCAACAGTTTGATCAAAAACGGAAAACGTTTTCGTTTAAAGAGCGTTTTACGTTTTATTTTAGGAAAAATATCAGTGGCTCCCTGGTATCTATTCCCCGTATAAATGCTATATCGTGAAATGGAAAAAGTCCAAACGTTGAAAAGAACGTTCAAAAAGACGACAAACGTTTTCTCGTAAATCGTGTCTTTTTCCTCAAAAGTTTTTATTGGTTCCCTGACATCTAAACCTCATATTAACACTATAACGTGAAATACAAGAAGTCCTACAGATGAATGAAACAGTCAAATGAATGAAAAACGTCACCTCGTGAATAGTGCTTTTACACGTTTTTCGAGAAAAACTTTTATTGACTGTTACGTGTTTTCAAATCGTGGGAAGGTTGAATCTTGAAACGGAATGTCAATTTGACCTTCACATTTTGTTCAAGGGCCTATGTTATTTTCCAAGGGTTTAGACCCTAGGGTTAGGGTTTGGGTTTTAACTCTTTTTCGAATTTAGATTTTTGCCCTAAATTGACTTCTGATTTTTAATAAGTGTTAAGGTTATCTACTTGAACCAAAACACAAAATCCTACACATAGATAATTCATACAACACGTTTAAAAGCTCAATTCAAGCTTTACTAATCACATAACACATAGTTTAGGTTAAACAGTTTAACCTCTTTGTTATATACGATCGTAGTTTTGAGTCGTATATATTCTTTAAGATAGCTCAAGGTATGCTTGAGAAATCGATCTTAGATTTTGAATTGACAACCTTGCTTAGATCTTGTTAGATCAATTTGGAAATAGTTGGGATATTACAGTCATATTACTTCGTTATACATCGGTTAGCCTCAAATGGAGCAATCCTATCACTCTCGCATTGAAAAGAATGCGTACAACGCGCACAAGTCTTCATTTGAGGAAACTTGCTATTCGTTTCGTTATTTCCTCAAAATTTGCAAACAAATAGGTGATTAAGAGTCATATTACTTTGTTATAATCGGTTAGCCTCAAAAGGAGCAATCATATCACTCTAGCATTGAAAACAATGCGTACAACGCGCACAAGTCCTCATTTGAGGAAACTTGCAATTCGTTTCGTTATTTCCTCAAAATATGCAAACAAATAGGTGAATAAGGGTCATATTACATCGTTATACATCGGTTAGCCTCAAAAGGAGCAATCCTATCACTCTCGCATTGAAAACAATGCGTACAACGCACACAAGTCTTCACTTGAGGAAACTTGCTATTCGTTTCGATATTTCCGCAAAATTTTTCAAAGAAATAGGTAAATTAGAGTCATATTACTTAGTTATACATCGGTTACCCTCAAATGGTGCAATCCTATCATTTTCGCATTGAAAACAATGCGTACAACGCACACAAGTCTTCACTTCAGGAAACTTGGTATTCATTTCGTTATTTTCTCAAAATATGCAAACAAATAGGTGATTAAGAGTCATATTACTTCGTTATACATCGGTTAGCCTCAAAAGGAGCAATCCTATCACTCTCGCATTGAAAACAATGCGTACAACGCACACAAGTCTTCACTTGAGGAAACTTGCTTTTCGTTTCGTTAATTACTCAAAATATGCAAACAAATAGGTAATTAAGAGTCATATTACTTCGTTATACATCGGTTAGCCTCAAAAGGAGCAATCCTATCACTCTCGCATTGAAAACAATGCGTACAACGCACACAAATCTTCATTTGAGGAAACTTGTTATTCGTTTTGTTAATTACTCAAAATATGCAAAAAAATAGGTGATTAAGAGTCATATTACTTTGTTATACATCGGTTAGCCTCAAAAGGAGCAATCCTATCACTCTCCCATTGAAAACAATGTGTACAACGCACACAAGTCTTCACTTGAGGAAACTTGCTATTCGTTTCGATATTTCCTCAAAATTTGCAAAAAAATAGGTCAATTAGAGTCATATTACTTCGTTATACATCGGTTAGCCTCAAATGGAACAATCCTATCACTCTTGCTTTGAAAACAATGCGTACAACGCACACAAGTCTTCATTTGAGGAAACTTGCTATTCGTTTCGTTAATTACTCAAAATACGCAAACAAATAGGTGATTAAGAGTCATATTACTTCATTATACATCGGTTAGCCTCAAAAGGAGCAATCATATCACTCTCGCATTGAAAACAATGCGTACAACGCACACAAGTCTTCACTTGAGAAAACTTGCTATTCGTTTCGATATTTCCTCAAAATTTGCAAAGAAATAGGTGAATTAGAGTCATATTACTTCGTTATACATCAGTTTGTTGGTTTGCAAAAATATGGCATACATATAATCAAATTATTTAAGCGCAACGGAAGCAAGAAAATTAGATTTTAAAATTTTTTGTACAAACCAATAACCCTGATCTTTCTTATGCGACTATTATTAATTGAGGATGGATAAAAGAATTCATACCTTTGTAGAACCAAGCTTCCACGGGTACAAGTTCATCTCCCTTTAATCCTTCACGTTCTTCTTCAAATTCACCGATTAGATTCCACGGATCAATGTTAGCTCCCCAAGTGTGAAGATCCACCAAGAGATCTATGAATTAAAGAAGTGGATCTTGGTTTCTCCAAACCATGGGTGGCTAGCCCTATTGCTCTCTCTCTCTCTCTAACTCTTAGATCTAGAGAATTATGGAGTACTCTCTCTATTCTAATGAAAGAGTGTGTAACCTTGATCTATGATAAGACTCATCTTATTTATAGATCTAGTCAACCCTCCTAAACTATTTAGGATTAGGGTTTTAATTTAATTCCCAATTTAATTAGGAACTAAATTAATTAATTACAATTCCTAAACCATTTAGGAACTTAATTATTTAATAATGAGAGTACTTCTTATTAATTAATTACTAAACCATTTTGTAACTTAATTAATTATTATAATTATAATTCCGTAAACTATTTAGGAACTTAATTATTTAATAATAATATTACTACTTATTAATTAATTCTTAAACCATTTAGGAACTAAATAATAATACTAGTAATAATAATAATAATAGTAATAATAATAATAATAATAAGACTCCTCTTATTAATTTATAATTAGTATTTCTAAAATACTAAACTATAAATATTAAGCTATTTAATTTATTCTATCACTATAGTATAAATTAAATATACTTAATTTATTATTACGATTATGCCATCCACTTCTAAAGTAAATATTACTTTTTTACGGTGTGACCCTTTAGGTTCTCCATATTAAACCGGTTGTATAATAAATAAATTAGAACAATTCTAATTCATTTATTACGAATTAACTCTATAATTCAGAATAAATAATTATTCCACAATAAGGGTAAGCCCCCTTAGTGATTAGTCGACTTTCCAGATAATATAGATTTCAACATTTAATCGTAAAAGAACCTTTCAGCAAATAGTTACCGTACAATTCAATCCTTCTACCATACCATCCCAATCAAATATAAGACACGGAATTTCTGTCAAGTCCTATTTATTTGATTATATGCATTTCAATTCACAAATACACAACTCTAGTTAATATAAATTAGAAACTCCTTTCTAATTCCATGCAACCCTGGCCAGGGATTTCTGAGTTGTCACTTATTGAATCGCATAGGACATTATCTCCCTTTACTGGAAGTGGTAGATCATTTGTTGATCATTTACCTATCTCCATGTGTACCTTATTATACCCAAGCATATCCTTTGATATACCAATAGGTCTTAAGGAATATGTCAAAGTATAACTTAGTACACACAAGATACTATGATGATCTCAAGTCCAAGGATTGTAATATTCCGAACTTTCGAGAGAGTTGTAATCCGACTTTATGTGAATAAATAAAGCTTGAATTACATGTTATATGTGTTATGGAATCTTCGTTATTCCTTATTCATGTGTTTCAGTTCAACTATACAGCCTTAGCACGAAAAAAGGAACATAAAAGTTTTTTTTTCAAAAATCTGAAAAGAAGATAAAACCTAAACCCTAAACCCTAGGGTCCAAACCCTAGGAAATCTAACCTAAGCTCCCGAGCGAAACGTGTACGTCGAAATGACATTTTGTTTCAAGATTCAACCTTCCCACGATTTGAAAACACGTAACAGTCAATAAAAGTTTTTCTCGAAAAACGTGTAAAAGCACTATTCACGAGGTGACGTTTTTTATTTGTTTGATTGTTTCTTTCATCTGTAGGACTTCTTACATTTCACAACATAGTGATAATATGAGGTTTAGATGTCAAGGAATCAATAAAATTTTCTTGGGAAAAAGACGAAAAAGACACGATTTACGAGAAAACGTTTGTCGCCTCTTTGAACGTTCTTTTCAACGTTTGGACTTTTTCCATTTCACGATATAGCATTTATATGGGGAATAGATACCAGGGAGCCACTGATATTTTTTCCAAAATAAAACGTAAAACGCTCTTCAAACGAAAACACTTTCTATTTTTGAACGTTCCGTTGAAGAATATTGTGTTTGTATTAGACCACCGATGCTTAATATGCAATAAAAGTTCTTTAAGAAAACCTAATTTTAGGGTTTGAGAAAACCTAACCCTAAGGGTTAGAAACCCTAAAAAGTACTATTCAAAAATACGCGTATAAATACGAAAATTATACGGATAGAATACGGAAATAATACGATAATAATACGAAAATTATACGGTATAAATACAAAAAAGACAATTGTGAATAGTGAAAGTCAACTATACTAATTAGTATACTAATCAAGATTAAGGCTAAACTAAGTAAGTTTGATTAGTTAAAATGATTTACTAATCAACCAATCACATGTTAGCTTAATTAAGGACTAAACTAACCTTGACCAATCATGGTTAAGAAAAGAAAAACAAGTTAGATTACCTAAACTAGATAAAGAAACACTAGTTACACTAACTAATTATCAACTAAATCCATGTAAAATTAAGTTAACCAATCAAAATCCAAGCTAGCTATCCATGTGATTAGTTTTTGACCAATGAGCACAAAGTAAAGCAAGATGGAATCTAGGCCATTGGATCAAAATGTCCAGCCATTTTGTGCTTTTAATGAGGTGTCCTAAGTTCTTAAATATGTGTTCAAGTCCCTATGTAAACTAATAATAACTTCAAGGACTAAAAGTGTAATTAAAGAAACTTGACTTTTCCTATAAATAGCAAGCTTAGTTCACTTGATTCACCATTCATTTTCAAAGCTTAAAATCTAGTATCAAAGCTATACATATATTGAGAGAGAGTTACTATATTGGATATTGCAAAGAAATAGTTAAAGCTTGCAAACACCAAAGGTACAGTCTCTTATAGTTTTTATGTTTGATTTTTCTTTCATCTTTAATTTTCAAAAGCTCAAGAATGCGAGTTGTAGCCATGTACGATTGTCGTTCTCCGTGTTCTTCACGTGTTCTTGAGCCTTTCTACATTTTGTAGTAGTTATAATGTCGAATTTCAATTCGTAGTTTAAAGCTTAATGAACATACGTAGTGGTCATGTACGGTTCATCCGTTCTCCGCGTTTGCGTATGTTCTTGATGAAAGTAGTATGCCCTCAAGCCAATCACATTTTATGTGATAAGCATATACTTTATAATCTTGTTCATTTATTAATAAAAGTATCAAGACATTTCTTTATTCATGATTAATTACTTGAATTAATCAAATGGATAAACTCATAGTTTTCGAGCAATGCTTTTAGAACCATGATGAGGATCATGCTAATGAGATCTAAATTCAAGATAACTCAAAACTAAAATTGTTCCTAATCGTTGGATCACTAAAAAGGGGATTAGTAGATCCGGATAGATTGGTACATATTATGCTTGCTCTTATGAAGAGGATGATTGATCTCATAATCATTTGTGTAGAGACACTAAAGCAAGTATGTAGGTGCTTATTAGAGAATAAGTTCACTGAACGTGACTCGCTCAAGGAACACCTAATGGAGTTTTACTCGTCTGTCAATAGGAGTTCCTTATGTGATAGTCGTACAAGTGATCCTTAGACTTGAGATCATCTTAGTAGCTTGTGTGTACTAAGTTATACTTTGACATATTCCTTAAGACCTATTGGTATATCAAAGGATGTGCTTGGGTATAATAAGGTACACATGGAGATAGATGAATGGTCAACAAATGATCTACCACTTCTAGTAAAGTGAGAGAATGTCATATGCGATTCAATAAGTGACAACTCAGAAATCCCTGGCCAGGGTTGAATAGAATTAGAAAGGAGTTTCTAATTTACATTAACTAGAGTTGTGTATTTGTGAATTGAAATGCATATAATCAAATAAATAAGACTTGTCAGAAATTTCGTGTCTTATATTTGATTGGGACATTGTGAGGTAGAAGGATTGAATTGTACGGTAACTATTTGCTGAAAGGTTCTTTTACGATTAAATGTTGAAATCTATATTATTTGGAAAGTCGACTAATCGCTAAGGGGGTTTACCCTTATTGTGGAATAATTATTTATTCTGAATTAAAGAGTTAATTCATAATAAATGAATTAGAATTGTTCTAATTTATTTATTATACAACCGGTTTAATATGGAGAACCTAAAGGGTCACACCGCAAAAGAGTAATATTTATTTTAGAAGTGGATGGAATAATTGTAATAATAATTAAGTATATTTAATTTATACTATGGTGACAGAATAAATTAAATAGCTTAATATTTATAATTTAGTATTTTAGAAATACTAATTATAAATTAATAAGAGGAGTCTTATTATTATTATTATTACTATTATTATTATTATTACTAGTATTATTATCTAGTTCCTAAATGGTTTAGGAATTAATTAATAAATAGTAATATTATTATTAAATAATTAAGTTCCTAAATAGTTTAGGAATTATAATTATAATAATTAATTAAATTACTAAATGGTTTAGTAATTAATTAATAAGTAGTAATATTATTATTAGTAAATAATTAAGTTCCTAAATAGTTTAGGAATTATAATTATAATAATTAATTAAGTTACTAAATGGTTTAGTAATTAATTAATAAAAAGTACTCTCATTATTAAATAATTAAGTTCCTAAATGGTTTAGGAATTGTAATTAATTAATTTAGTTCCTAATTAAATTGGGAATTAAATTAAAACCCTAATCCTAAATAGTTTAGGAGGGTTGACTAGATCTATAAATAAGAGGAGTCTTATCATAGGTCAAGGTTACACACTCTTTCATTAGATTAGAGAGAGTACTCATAATTCTCTAGATCTAAGAGTTAGAGAGAGAAAGAGAATTAGGGCTAGCCACCCATGGTTTGAAGAAACCATAATCCAGTTCTTAATTTCATAGATCTCTTGGTGGATCACCTCTAGAGGCTCAACACTTGGGGAGCTAACATTGATCCATGGAATCTAATTGGTGAATTTGAAGAAGAACATGAAGGATTAAAGGGAGATGAACTTGTACCCGTGGAAGCTTGGTTCTACAAAGGTATAAATTCTTTTATCCTTCCTCAATTAATAATAGTCGCATAAGAAAGATCCGGGTTATTGGTTTGTACAAAAAATTTTAAAATCTTATTTTTATTGCTTCCGTTGCGCTTATATAATTTGATTATATGTATGCCATAATTTTTGCAAACCAACACTTGAGCATTTTTATAAATTGTTTTAATCAATTATACAAGCCATTATAATGACCAATTTTTGTCAACTATAAAGTGTTATAATCACTTATGTAAGCATTTATAATGCTCAAATTATTTCATGTACGAAAACCAAAAGCTCAAGAACATAGTCGTTACCATGTACGGTTTAACCGTTCTTCGTGTGTTCTTGAGCAAAAGTCATGAATCTTTCTATGAGAAGGTTTGTGATTTGTTATTTTTATGTTATAAAGTGGTATTGAGTCTTACAACATGATTTCTTAAAGAGTTAAAGCAAGCGGTACCATGTTTCACATGGTTAACCCTAAAAATATTGTTCAAAGTAAGCATACTGACCTTTATGCTAAACTTTCGAAATTTTAAAGTCAGAATCTGACTTAGTAACCTGAATGAAAGTTGTATATCATAAAATTCTAAGCAATTTAGACTCAAAAATCACTTTAAAATGTTTCTGGATGACAAAGTTATGGCAGTTACCGGAAAGGACGTCGAAGCTGAAAATTTTAAGGGGCATTCGGGTGGAAGCACTAAATTTTGAGTTTTTGAGTTAGCCAAGTTTTCTAAAAATTCCACCAATGAAAATAGTCTAGTTTAGTGATAAAAACACGTATAGAATGAAAAAATTCGATGAACTAACATTCGGTACACGAAACCCTTTGTATAGGCGCTTTAAACGATTACCGGGAAACCCTAAATTGTGCTAAAGGCAAGTTTGTATGCAACCCTAAATTGTGCTAAATTACCGGGAAACCCTTTCTGTCTTTAAACTTTGTTTACTTGCTTTCTATGTGATTTATACATTTTTTGTATGCAACGTGTTATAAATCTTTGATACGAGAGTTATTGCTTTTTGTTTCGGCATAACTTGCAAAATGAAATGATTATTCGTGATAAATTCGAATCATGCTTTATTATATCAAACCAAGTCGTCTTGGGGCGATCCTAACATGTGAAGTAAACTGAGATGAACAAATATGTATTACTGTTCTTGATCTGTCCAATGTATTGTATGTTATGCATAACATAGGATGTCGTTAGGTTGATCCCCTTTCTATATCCACTGTAAAAGGTTCTAAGTCGAAAGACAAATAACAGTTCAAGGTCTAACCACCACTCAGTCTTGCTATGTTAAAACATTTGTAAATATCAATTGTTATTCCATGAGTCCTTACAATCCTTATCGGTGTGAGTTCACTTATATGTTATGTGTTTAAGACTTGCTGAGCATTTTAGCTCACCCTTGCATATAAACCTAATGTGCAGACAAACCCGAGAGCTCCGGCTCGAAGAAGAAAGGAAAGAAGAAATGTGTAGACTAGTTTACTGCTTTCCTTAACTGTTCTTAACTGTAGTCATAATGACATTTTGTAATAAGAACAAGTTCAACACATATAACCGAATATTATATAAATATTATCAAGTTTTATCACATTCTCTTGTTACGTCTTTACTTTGATTAAACTTAGAATTGTTAAAACTTAACATAGTATTAATAATGATCTATTTATCTGGATGAGGATCGGTAAATAACTTGTGAGTGTTGTACATCCGAGACAGGACTAAGCGATGTTGACTAAGTCAAATCCATCGTTAAGGTTCCTCGGACCCAGGTATAACTCGTTATTACTATTCTAAATGTCGGATAAGTAAGATTATTAATATGAAGAGATATCACTATAACCAAATACGTTTCGAATGAGGGTTTTAACTATTTGGGTAATGTTCTGTACGGAAAGAGAATTTTGCACCGGACAAAGATACAACCATTTGTCACGGATAAAGATGCAAACATTTATCACGGGTGAAGATGCAAACATTCACCGCGAGATTCTCTGTTCCCAAGAGCCGTCCTAATGATTTAATACCGTGGATGTTGAAACATGTAAAGTTATAGAATATCTAAATATTAAGGATAAAAAGGTTATGTTTGAATATTAAGTCTCTTGTATCAATTATAAGGACTTGATATAAAATAATGAAAGATCTTTGGGAATTAGGATGAGAACTTTGTTTAAGAATAAAGGAAATCATCTATAAACCTATTGATTTAGCATTTATAGTGAGTACCAAGTCATCTATAGTAAGTATAGTGATTTGGGGGCGTCACAAGGATCACTTGTACGACTATCACATAAGGAACTCCTATTGACAGACAAGTAAAACTCCATTAGGTGTTCCTTGAGCGAGTCACGTTCAGTGAACTTATTCTCTAATAAGCACCTACATACTTGCTTTAGTGTCTCTACACAAATGATTATGAGATCAATCATCCTCTTCATAAGAGCAAGCATAGTATGTACCAATCTATCCGGATCTACTAATCCCCTTTTTAGTGATCCAACGATTAGGAACAATTTTAGTTTTGAGCTATCTTGAATTTAGATCTCATTAGCATGATCCTCATCATGGTTCTAAAAGCATTGCTCAAAAACTATGGGTTTATCCATTTGATTACTTCAAGTAATTAATCATGAATAAATAAATGCCTTGATACTTTTATTAATAAATGAACAAGATTACAAAGTATATGCTTATCACATCAAATGTTATTGGCTTGAGGGCATATTACTTTCACAGTTAGCCTCAAAAGGAGCAATCATATCACTTTCGCATTGAAAACAATGGGTACAACGTGCACAAGTCTTCATTTGAGGAAGCTTGTTATTAGATTCGTTATATCCTATAAATATGCAAACAAATAGGTGATTAATGGTCATATTACTTCGTTAAACATCGGTTAGCCTCAAAAGGAGCAATCCTATCACTCTTGCATTGAAAACAATGCGTACAACGCACACAAGTCTTCACTTGAGGAAACTTGCTATTCGTTTCGATATTTCCTCAAAATTTGCAAAGAAATAGGTGAATTAGAGTCATATTACTTCGTTATACATCGGTTAGCCTCAAATGGAGCAATCCTATCACTGTCGCATAGAAAACAAAGCGTACAACGCACACAAGTCTTCACTTTAAGAAACTTGGTATTCGTTTCGTTATTTCCTCAAAATATGCAAACAAATAGGTGATTAAGAGTCATATTACTTCGTTATACATCGGTTAGCCTCAAAAGGAGCAATCCTATCACTCTCGCATTGAAAACAATGCGTACCACGCACACAAGTCTTCACTTGAGAAAACTTGCTATTCGTTTCAATATTTCCTCAAAATTTGCAAAGAAATAGGTGAATTAGAGTCATATTACTTCGTTATACATCGGTTAGCCTCAAATGGAGCAATCCTATCACTGTCGCATTGTAAATAAAGCGTACAACGCACACAAGTCTTCATTTGAGGAAACTTGTTATTCGTTTCGATATTTCCTCAAAATATGCAAACAAATAGGTGATTAAGAGTCATATTACTTCGTTATACATCGGTTAGCCTCAAAAGGAGCAATCCTATCACTCTCGCATTGAAAACAATGCGTACAACGCACACAAGTCTTCACTTGAGGAAACGTGCTATTCGTTTCGATATTTCCTCAAAATTTGCACACAAAAAATAGGTGAATTAGGGTCATATTACTTCGTTATACATCGGTTAGCCTCAAATGGAGCAATCCTATCACTCTCGCATTGAAAACAATGCGTACAACGCACACAAGTCTTCACTTGAGGAAACTTTCTATTCGTTTCGATATTTCCTAAAAATTTCTAGAGAAATAGGTCAATTAGAGTCATATTACTTCGTTATACATCGGTTAGCCTCAAATGGAGCAATCCTATCACTCTCGCATTGAAAAGAATGCATACAACGCACACAAGTCTTCACTTGAGGAAACTTGCTATTCATTTCGATATTTCTCAAAATTTGCAAAGAAATAGTTGAATTAGAGTCATATTACTTCGTTATACATCGGTTAGCTTCAAATGGAGCAATCCTATCACTCTCGCATTGAAAACAATGCGTACAACGCACACAAGTCTTCACTTGAGGAAACTTGCTATTCGTTTCGATATTTCCTCAAAATTTGCAAAGAAATAGGTGAATTAGAGTCATATTACTTCGTTATACATCGGTTAGCCTCAAACGGAGCAATCCTATCATTGTCGCATTGAAAACAAAGCGTACAACACACACAAGTCTTCATTTGAGGAAACTTGCTATTCGTTTCGATATTTCCTCAAAATATGCAAACAAATAGGTGATTAAGAGTCATATTACTTCGTTATACATCGGTTAGCCTCAAAAGGAGCAATCCTATCACTCTCGCATTGAAAACAATGCGTACAACGCACACAAGTCTTCACTTGAGGAAACTTCCTATTCGTTTCGATATTTTCTCAAAATTTGCAAAAAAAAATTGATGAATTGGAGTCATATTACTTCGTTATACATCGGTTAGCCTCAAATGGAGCAATCCTATCACTGTCACATTGAAAACAAAGCGTACAACACACACAAGTCTTCATTTGAGAAAACGTGCTATTCGTTTCGTTATTTCCTCAAAATATGCAAACAAATAGGTGATTAAGAGTCATATTACTTCGTTATACATCGGTTAGCCTCAAAAGGAGCAATCCTATCACTCTCGCATTGAAAACAATGCGTACAACGCACACAAGTCTTCACTTGAGGAAACTTGCTATTCGTTTTGATATTTCCTCAAAATTTGCAAAAAAAAAATAGGTGAATTAGAGTCATATTACTTCGTTATACATCGGTTAGCCTCAAATAGAGCAATCCTATCACTCTCGCATTGAAAACAATGCGTACAACGCACACAAGTCTTCATTTGAGGAAACTTGCTATTCGTTTCGTTAATTACCCAAAATATGCAAACAAATTGGTGATTAAGAGTCATATTACTTCGTTATACATCGGTTAGCCTCAAATGGAGCAATCATATCACTCTCCCATTGAAAACAATGCGTACAACGCACACAAGTCTTCACTTAAGGAAACTTCCTATTCGTTTCGATATTTCCTCAAAATTTGTAAAAAAAAATAGGTGAATTAGAGTCATATTACTTCGTTATACATCGGTTAGCCTCAAATGGAGCAATCCTATCACTCTCGCATTGAAAACAATGCGTACAACGCACACAAGTCTTCATTTGAGGAAACTTGCTATTCGTTTCGTTAATTACCCAAAATATGCAGACAAATTGGTGATTAAGAGTCATATTACTTCGTTATACATCGGTTAGCCTCAAAAGGAGCAATCATATCACTCTCCCATTGAAAACAATGCGTACAACGCACACAAGTCTTCACTTGAGGAAACTTGCTATTCGTTTCGATATTTCCTCAAAATTTGCAAAAAAAAATAGGTGAATTAGAGTCATATTACTTCGTTAAACATCGGTTAGCCTCAAATGGAGCAATCCTATCACTCTCGCATTGAAAAGAATGCGTACAACGCACACAAGTCTTCACTTGAGGAAACTTGCTATTCATTTCGATATTTCTCAAAATTTGCAAAGAGATAGTTAAATTAGGGTGATATTACTTCGTTATACATCGGTTAGCTTCAAATGGAGCAATCCTATCACTCTCGCATTGAAAACAATGCGTACAACGCACACAAGTCTTCATTTGAGGAAACTTGCTATTCGTTTCGTTAATTACTCAAAATATGCAAACAAATAGGTGATTAAGAGTCATATTACTTCGTTATATATCGGTTGGCCTCAAAAGGAGCAATCCCCTCACTCTCCCATTGAAAACAATGCGTACAACGCACACAAGTCTTCACTTGAGGAAACTTGTTATTCATTTCGATATTTCCACAAATTTTGCAAAGAAATAGGTCAATTAGAGTCATATTACTTCGTTATACATCGGTTAGCTTCAAATGGAGCAATTCTATCACTCTCGCATTGAAAATAATGCGTACAACGCACACAAGTCTTCATTTGAGGAAACTTGCTATTCCTTTCGTTAATCACTCAAAATATGCAAACAAATAGGTGATTAAGAGTCATATTACTTCCTCATACATCGGTTAGCCTCAAAAGGAGCAATCCCATCACTCTCGCACTGAAAACAATGCGTACAACGTGCACAAGTCTTCACTTGAGGAAACTTGCTATTCGTTTCGATATTTCCTCAAAATTTGCAAAGAAATAGGTGAATTAGAGTCATATTACTTTATTATACATCGGTTAGCCTCAAATGGAGCAATCCTATCACTCCTGCATTGAAAACAATGTATACAACGCACACAAGTCTTCATTTGAGGAAACTTGCTATTCGTTTCGTTAATTACTCAAAATATGCAAACAAATAGGTGATTAAGAGTCATATTACTTCGTTATACATCGGTTTGCCTCAAAAGCAGCAATCCTATCACTCTCCCATTGAAAACAATGCGTACAACGCACACAAGTCTTCACTTGAAGAAACTTGCTATTCGTTTCGATATTTCCTCAAAATTTGCAAAGAAATGGGTGAATTAGAGTCATATTACTTCGTTATACATCGGTTAGCCTCAAATGGAGCAATCCTATCACTCTCGCATTGAAAAGAATGCGTACAACGCGCACAAGTCTTCATTTGAGGAAACTTGCTATTCTTTTCGTTATTTCCTCAAAATTTACAAACAAATAGGTGATTAAGAGTCATATTACTTCGTTATACATCGGTTGGCCTCAAAAGGAGCAATCATATCACTCTCCCATTGAAAACAATGCGTACAACGCACACAAGTCTTCACTTGAGGAAACTTGTTATTCGTTTCGATATTTCCACAAATTTTGCAAAGAAATAGGTCAATTAGAGTTATATTACTTCGTTATACATCGGTTAGCTTCAAATGGAGCAATCCTATGACTCTCGCATTGAAAATAATGCGTACAATGCACACAAGTCTTCATTTGAGGAAACTTGCTATTCGTTTCGTTATTTCCTCAAAATATGCAAACAAATAGGTGATTAAGAGTCATATTACTTCGTTATACATCGGTTAGCCTCAAAAGGAGCAATCATATCATTCTCCCATTGAAAACAATGCGTACAACGCACACAAGTCTTCACTTGAGGGAACTTTCTATTCGTTTCGATATTTCCTCAAAATTTTAAAAGAAATAGGTCAATTAGAGTCATATTACTTCGTTATACATCGGTTAGCCTCAAATGGAGCAATCCTATCACTCTCGCATTGAAAACAATGCGTACAATGCTCACAAGTCTTCAATTGAGGAAACTTGCTATTCATTTCGATATTTCTTAAAATTTGCAAACAAATAGGGGAATTACAGTCATATTACTTCGTTATACATCGGTTAGCCTCAATTAGAGTCATATTACTTTGTTATACATCGGTTAGCCTCAAATACAGCAATCCTATCACTCTCGCATTGAAAATAATGCGTACAACGCACACAAGTCTTCACTTGAGGAAACTTGCTCTTCGTTTCGATATTTCCTCAAAATATGCAAACAAATAGGTGATTAAGAGTCATATTACTTCGTTAAACATCTGTTAGCCTCAAAAGGAGCAATCCTATCACTCTCGCATTGAAAACAATGCGTACAACGCACACAAGTCTTCACTTGAGGAAACTTGCTATTCGTTTCAGTATTTCCTCAAAATTTTCATAGAAATAGGTGAATGAGAGTCATATTACTTTGTTATACATCGGTTAGCCTCAAATGGAGCAATCCTATCACTCTCGCATTGTAAACAATGCGTACAATGCACACAAGTCTTCATTTGAGGAAACTTGCTATTCGTCTCCTTATTTCCTCAAAATATGCAAACAATTAGGTGATTAAGAGTCATATTACTTCGTTATATATCGGTTAGCCTCAAAAGCAGCAATCCTATCACTCTCCCATTGAAAACAATGCGTACAACGTACACAAGTCTTCACTTGAGGAAACTTGATATTCGTTTCGATATTTCCTCAAAATTTGCAAACAAATGGGTGAATTAGAGTCATATTACTTCGTTATACATCGGTTAGCCTCAAATGGAGCAATCCTATCACTCTCGCATTGAAAACATTGCGTACAACGGGCACAAGTCTTCATTTGAGAAAACTTGCTATTCGTTTCGTTATTCCTCAAAATTTGCAAACAAATAGGTGATTAAGAGTCATATTACTTCGTTATACATCGGTTAGCCTCAAAAGGAGCAATCCTATCACTCTCGCATTGAAAACAATGCGTACAATGCACACAAGTCTTCACTTGAGGAAACTTGCTATTCGTTTCGATATTTCCTCAAAATTTGCAAAGAAATAGGTGAATTAGAGTCATATTACTTCGTTATGCATCGGTTAGCCTCAAATGGAGCAATCCTATCACTGTCGCATTGAAAACAAAGCGTACAACACACACAAGTCTTCATTTGAGCAAACTTGCTATTCGTTTCGATATTTCCTCGAAATATGCAAACAAATAGGTGATTAAGAGTCATATTACTTCGTTATACATCGGTTAGGCTCAAAAGGAGCAATCCTATCACTCTCCCATTGAAAACAATGCGTACAACGCACACAAGTCTTCACTTGAGGAAACTTGTTTTTCGTTTCGATATTTCCACAGATTTTGCAAAGAAATAGGTCAATTAGAGTCATATTACTTCGTTATACATCGGTTAGCTTTGAATGGAGCAATCCTATCACTCTCGCATTGAAAAAAATGCGTCCAATGCACATAAGTCTTCATTTGAGCAAACTTGCTATTCGTTTCGTTAATTACTCAAAATATGCAAACAAATAGGTGATTAAGAGTCATATTACTTCCTTATACATCGGTTAGCCTCAAAAGGAGCAATCCTATCACTCTCGCACTGAAAACAATGCGTACAACGCACACAAGTCTTCACTTGAGGAAACTTGCTATTCGTTTTGATATTTCCTCAAAATTTCCAAAAAAATACGTGAATTAGAGTCCTATTTCGTCGTTATACATCGGTTAGCCTCAAATGTAGCAATCCTATCATTCTCGCATTGAAAACAATGCGTACAACGCATACAAGCCTTCATTTGAGGAAACTAGCTCTTCGTTTCGATATTTCCTCAAAATATGCAAACAAATAGGTGATTAAGAGTCATATTACTTCGTTATACATCGGTTAGCCTCAAAAGGAGCAATCTATCACTCTCGCATTGAAAACAATGTGTACAACGCACACAAGTCTTCATTTTGAGGAAACTTGCTATTCGTTTCGTTAATTACTCAAAATATGCAAACAAATAGGTGATTAAGAGTCATATTACTTCGTTATACATCGGTTAGCCTCAAAAGGAGCAATCCTATCACTCTCGCATTGAAAATAATGCGAACAACGCACACAAGTCTTCACTTGAGGAAATTTGCTATTCCTTTCGATATTTCCTCAAAATTTGCAAAAAAAAAATAGGCGAATTAGAGTCATATTACTTTGTTATACATCGGTTAGCCTCAAATGGAGCAATCCTATCACTCTCGCATTAAAAACAATGCGTACAACGCACACAAGTCTTCATTTGAGGAAACTTGCTATTCGTTTCGTTAATTACTCAAAATATGCAAACAAATAGGTGATTAAGAGTCATATTACTTCGTTATACATCGGTTAGCCTCAAAAGGAGCAATCCTATCACTCTCCCATTGAAAACAATGCGTACAACGCACACAAGTCTTCACTTGAGGAAACTTGCTATTCGTTTCGATATTTCCTCAAATTTTGCAAACAAATGGGTGAATTAGAGTCATATTACTTCGTTATACATCGGTTAGGCTCAAATGGAGCAATCCTATCACTCTTGCATTGAAAAGAATGCGTACAATGCGCACAAGTTTTCATTTGAGGAAACTTGCTATTCGTTTCGTTATTTCCTCAAAATTTGCAAATAAATAGGTGATTAAGAGTCATATTACTTCGTTATACATCGGTTAGCCTCAAAAGGAGCAATCCTATCACTCTCGCATTGAAAACAATGCGTACAACGCACACAAGTCTTCACTTGAGGAAACTTGCTATTCGTTTCGATATTTCCTCAAGATTTAAGGAATAATAAGATTATGATATGTGAATATATGAAATTATTAAGAAATTGGTATCATTGATTTAAATGAGTTATGTAATTATATGACGTGTAGAAATGAAATGTAATATCCCGAGAATGAGTGGAAATTATATTTGATGTAAGAATGGTTTAAATTGCCATTAGTTGATATATAAATTAGTGAAAGGACGTAAAGATTGTAAATCGCCAATTTAAGTTTAAAGAGGAATGAATAACGATGAATTGTGGTATTTCGGTCAAGGTTCGCTTCTCGAGGAAGCGGTTTATGGGAAAAAGTGAGTAATTCGACTGTTTGAGATGTCGGGAATTGAAATTTGTGAATTATGGAACCAAGAAAGTTCGTAGGAAACGAGAAATTGTATTTATGATTAAAAGAAGGTCATGTAGTCGACTTACGATTAAATGGTTGATTAAGTTATAAAATGGGATTATGTGAGTATAGCATAGCGGAAAACGGATGATCTAATTGGTCGATTGAAAGAAGAATCAATTTAAACGATTATGAAATGAATTTATGGGGGGAAAATGTATGAAAGTTTAGTATGAGGGGGAAAGTTGCAAGAAATGAAAGTTTAGTTAATTTGACAAATTACCAAAATGCCCCTCAACAAATTAGATAATTACCATTGTGTCCTAAAGAGGTCAAATGACCAAAATACCCTTGAAAATTTGGATAATGACATATGTGTCCTAAGTGGCAAAATGACAAGAATGCCCCTCACTTATCATGTGAAATTACCAAAACGCCCTTGGAAGTGTTAACCATGGTTATTTGCTTAACCAAGCCTAGTTAAGCCTTAATTAACTTTATAAAGCAAGCATGCTAGCTCATTTTCCAGCACTTTGCTGGAAATCAAGCCCTAAGAGAGAGAAAATGAGAGAAAGCCATGTGAAGAAGGAGAAAAGCTTGGAAAACATGGAGCTAAAGAGCTTAAATGTCCATGGAGCAAGAAGGAAAAGTGATGTACTCATCAAGAGGATCCTAGATATGTAAAGAAATTTGACATACATGAAGGTATAACCATGCTCTTGTTTCAAAGTTTGATGTTTATGAGTTTAAATTCAAGAATAGGGATAACCATGCATGTATCTATAAATATACATGTTGATTATGTAAAGATTATGCATATTACATGTTATATGTATGTAAATGATAGAACCCTAGACACAAGTTGGTAGAACAAAGTTAATGGACTAGTTATGTTCATGTTACAAGCTAGAAATCATATTTTAAGTTTTGATCATGTGTTATATGTGGTTGGTTTTGATGAAAACCTAGTTAGAAGGGTTGATCATGGTTGATGAAAGTAAATTATTGTGCTAGATGACAAGTTAGAATCATAAATGGTGTAAAAGTATGTTTTGTAAAGGAAAGTTGAATATTAGGCTATACTTTTTGTATAGATTTCATATTAATCTGTAAAGTGCTTTAGAACGTGCATGTAGAAGCTATGTGATGATACAAAGTAGTAAGAAGTATATGTGATTGCCTATGAGGTGTGTTTGAGTTAAGGAATTAAGTTGAGGTTAAGTATTCAAGTTAAAAAGGTTTGAGAATTTTGATGAAAATCCAAGCCATAGGTGATTTTTGGCAATTTTGAGGATTTAAAGGTGAAATGAAATCAAATGAGTCATGTTTATGTTAATACACGTGTCTAGGTTATTTTGAAAGTTAACGGAATGAAAATTGAGTAAAATGGCGATTCGAACAATCGGAATCGATCGTTTCGAATCGAAATGGAGTTTAACGGACAAAAGTCGCCTCGTGCGAAATTTTATGGTTTTGAAAGTTCGGACATGTCACATATAGGTTATGTGAGCTATGTCAAGTGTTGAAACGAAAATTGGAAGCAAATGGCCAAAAATAACCAAGTTGCAAAAGTGAGTTTTGAAAATTCTGGAAAAAAATTCTAAGTGTTGGAAATGTTTTGAACAGCCCTCCTAAGGGCTAGTGTATCTCTATTTTTAAGAATCCAAATGAGTCAAGTTGTATTTTTGTAAAATACTAGGTAGTAAGGTCTAGATGTGGTCCAAATTTCAGCTCAATTGGAGTTAAGATGAAGAAATTAAAAATCGGCAAAGGTAGTGCAAAAAAAAACAGATTTCAGAGTTTGAACATGGCGCCCCCGCGCCATGTTTTGTACTAAACATGGCGCCCCGGCGCCATGTACTGTTCATGGCCGAGAGCTTTTCGCGGACAGCGAGCTCTGGCGGCGCCGGGGCAGAGTTACTGTTCATTTGAAAAAAAATTTAAGCTTCCGAAATGCTATATTTTGATATGGAATGATAAAGATGAGTTATGTAAGCCCTAAATAGATAAAGAATGATCAAAATAAAGGATGTTAAGGTATAATGGAATGACAAATGGAAGAACATAACATGCCTAAAGTTAAGCCAAAGCATGATTTAAAGTTATGAAAAGGTCGGGGGCAATGTGGGATGTATTACTAACCTACATAGGGTGTAATAAATCAAATGTAATGTGATTAGAGATTAATGGTCAAGCGATTATGATCTAAGTTTGATAAGTCATATGAAATTATGATCTTATATTAATGAATATAGGTTGTATATTTTCAGACATCGCTCAATGAAGCAATCCAAGGCAAGAAGGGATGGAAAGGCTAAACGAGGCAATAGAGGTTAAGTAATAAATGTGGTACAGGCAAGTGTTTCAGACTTAAAAATATTAATTGAACTACGTGAACTATGTGATAGTTGAAATGGGCACCCCGTGCCACAACGTGATCTAACTGTTAAATGCAATACGTGATAATTGAACATAACATGGTAAAGTAATAGAAGCATGATGCATATTATAAAATGTGAGTATGAAAGGTGTTATCTGAATTACTTGCTGAGCCTATGTGCTCATTCTTGCTATGAACTAACGTTTCAGGTAAAGTACAAGAAGGCCAGAGGTTCCGGTGATGCTAAGGTAAAGAGTGTGAATGCATGGAGATGCGTGAAGAGATTTGAAATTGTATCTATGAGATATTCATGTAAAACAAATGTATGTAAATTTGTATATATGCAAGTTATGTAATAACCGATTTTAAATGTTAAACCTAGATGGTAGAAAGAACAGTATGATTTGCTAATTTGTGTTATCGGAGAATGAAAAATGTATGTATGTATGGCATAGAGTTGTGTAAACAGGATATATATATATATGTATATATGATGCAAATGTATGAACACAGGAATATATAAACAGGGCCATATCTAGATGAAACTATGGCGAAATTTTGTTTACAAGTGATGAAATAATTATATCTATGTATGTTTACTAGTAATTACCCGTGCCTAAAGGCACGGTGTAACGAAAAAATAGATTAAAATACTAC
The DNA here is from genome assembly GCA_947179155.2 of Hedera helix. NCBI lineage: Eukaryota > Viridiplantae > Streptophyta > Magnoliopsida > Apiales > Araliaceae > Hedera > Hedera helix. The sequence goes on along the minus strand of OX359275.1, from coordinate 11,358,845 downwards.
ATTACATAACAATTATATATATATATTCTTTGCAGCCTATATTACCTAAAGACTCAGAAAATTCTTCAAACTATCACAAACTGCAGCTCATTGAGCATAAAATTCAAACTTTTACATGATCAAGCTGCGACAAATACTTCAAGTAAGAAATTGCTAAAATGGGTACCTGATTTACATATCCAGTAACTAGCATCCAATCCATTGGAATTTGAAATCCTTTATACCGCTTGGCGGCTGATTCTCTCATTCGGGAGGGAGAGGTTGTAAACTCCATGCTATAATCTGCTCAGTCATGCAATCTTCTACATAAGTAACATGTTATAATTGAAATGATCATTCTACCAAGTCTAAAAATCAAGAATCGGTCCAAACATTAAACACAACTAATATCTTATCGTACTTTTCAAATAAGGCATGCATTTTCCCTGAAAGAGGACTCCTCGGATTCCAGCTTCTTGAGATCACAAAACCCAAATGCTGCTTATCTTAACGTATCAACTTTCTGCTCCGGCCATTGTAAGTGTTTAAGCACTGCTTCTTGATGATATACAACTCAAGGTGAGATGATATACAAATTCTCTTGCTCACATAAATCACAGATAGATATAAACAAATGAGACAGCAGCTCGCACGCAAATTAAGAAACCAAACACGTGGTACGATACAGCAAGAATATATAGAAGAAAGAATGGGTTGCTGCTGGTATAATAGTAAAAACGTGGCCGCTAAGCTTACGCAAGCGATTTGGTAATAGTAATATAATAATGGTAATAGTAATAATAATAATTATTATTATTATTATAATAGCAATAATAATAATAGTAATAATAATAATAATCATAATTAATATAATAATAGTAGTAATAATAATAGTAATAATAATAAATGTAATTACAACAACAACAACAATAATAATAATAGTAATAGTAATAATAATAATAGTAATAGTAATTATAAAAAAATACTAACAATAATAATATTAATAGTAATAATGATAATTATTATAATAACAATTATAATTAAATAATAATAATAATAATAATAATAATAATAATAATAATAATAATAATAATAATAGTAATAGTAATAATAATAATAATAATAATAGTAGTAGTAATAATAATAATATCGATAATAATAATACAGATAATAATAATAATAATAATAATAATAATAATAATAATAATAATAGTATGCACTTTCTTAATTGGATTCTGCATTGAAATCGTATGCCAAACTCCACAAAGCAAACAGATATTAGATAAAATGCTATAATAGGCAGTATAACCAAAAGTAGAGTAGTTTATCTAATTCATACAACCCCAATCTTTCAATTAAGCATTATTATCATACTCGGATTTGTAATGGTTGTGCAGAATAAAGAATTATAATATTGGCAAGTATAAAATACGGCTATAATGATGCTTAAGAAAATAGTACAAAACTAACTAAAGGAATATATTTAAGGAATCAAAAATATATTACCCAAAAAATTAGTAAAGAATAAATACACTTGACATTAGTAAATAGTGACCCTACAGGTACTTCATTACTTCATATATTTCTATGACAATCTATAAAAATACACATTCGTGAATAGTCACCTCTAATAGAATTAGGTGTCATGTAGCTTTGTAATGAAAACATATAGTAGTAGAGCTTTAGTTATCCTGTACCCATGAAATTGTAATTTGTACTTACTTCTGAATTAATTGGGGGGGGCGTACTGTAGATAGATATGTAGCTGTTGATTTAGTAGTTTTTGGTAGAATTAGCCATCAATGACATAATAAAGGAAGAGGAGGAGGAGGTAAGCCTCTGCCTCAATAAACCTCCAAGCACAATAGTAGCCATTTTTATTCTCTGAATTCCAATCTTGAACGGCATTCTTCGTAGTAGACGACATCGATATGGAAAAAGAGATTAATTGGGGTTGGCTTCCTGTTTTGGGTGGAAACACCACTCCCTCTGCAGATAATTTGAAGAAGATAAAGAGATGAAGAAGGGAAACAGAAGAGATGACGTTTAAGATCTGGTTTAGTTTAAGCTGATTATGATGGCTCTGAATCTGAATTAAACCTCCAAAGCAGGAAAGCATTGCTTAATTTTAGTAGCTTATTTAGAGCAATATGAATCCACTACCCCAAGTAAACTACCAACTAATACACACTTATATTATATAGCCATTCTTCCTATAAAACATGCACTTTCAACATGAAAAGTACTTGAAATAATGTAAACTTACAAATATATCTTCTTTGTGGCATTTTAACAAACACCTAATGCAACGCCTATGTCATCTCCATATATCCAACATCCAAAAAGTTCGTGCTCTTTCTGAGAACCAATCTTTGGAGAAAACACAAATTAGAAAGAAATAGCTATTGGGTATAATCTCAATTCACAAAACAAAAAAAAACACAAATTAGAAAGAAATAGCTATTGGGTATAATCTCAATTCACAAAACAAAAAAAAAAACTAATCAAAAAGCAGAAACAAATAAACCCAATAAAATACAAAAAATGAGAATAGAATTCCTTACCCTGAAGCTGAAGATCTCTCCCCACTACAAAAATCAATTTTAAGTGTTTGATTTCGTTCCTTTTCACCTTTTCCTTTTATTTCTCTGCAAAAATGGTTAGAGTGTTTACAGAAATAGAAAATGAAAGAATACAGGAATAGAAAAAGAAAGATTACATATGAGGGAGAAGAAGAGGAAATGGAAGAGTCGATGAACGTTGAAGCCGAAAAGGAAAAGAGAAGATCGGAAGATGAAAAGGGAGGATTGAAGCCGTTGTTATATTATAGTATTGATAGCAGTGAGCCAGCCAGGTATGGAAGATCAGAAGAGGAAGAGGCGGAAGTGAATGGCTGCAAACTCGGTCAATTGAATCAGTACCAACGAAGACTCGGAATAATTTGGCTTAGGATCGGCTCTTGGCATGTTATATATTAGTATTGATTGATTTGGGCGGGATTTTTGATTGGGAGGAATTATTGTGAGCCGTTAGATTAAAAGTGAAAGATCCTGACCGTTATTGTGGTATGTCAAATGTCAAATCAAAATTTTCAAAATGGGTTGTGTTTTATTATAAAGATAATAGGTCACACACTATTAATGGATGACCTAAGTTCTAATGAAAGAATAAAGTGAACGTTGCGATCCTGAGACGGGTTTAAGAAATGTAAGTTAAATAAGTTTAAAAAAATAATTAATTAATTATGGCCAAATTACGGTCAACTAAATGATTTCAAATGTTGAAAGATTAAGTTTAACGCACAAGATCCTGTTAATATGATTTTAAAGTTAATAATTATGATATCCAGAGATAATCGGATAATTAAATAAGGTCGGGATTTCGCGTATGTTACAGTTGGTATCAGAGCAGACAGGTTATAGACCTTAGGTAGGAGTACCTTAGGCTATGACCTTTGTGAGGAAGAAAGGGATAGTAAAGCATTGGACTCTAGAGGAGTTGTGTATGAAAGAAATGAATTTTGAAAATTCGGGATTAAGGAATAGTGAATGATATTGTAAGATAAGATAAGGATAAAGGGCAAAGGGGCCATGAGATCCTAGGAGATCAATAAGACGAAAACGGGACTCTAGATGAGTTGTAAATGGTAAGATAAGATTAAGGGACTCTTAAGGAGTTGCGAATAGTAAGTTATGAATATAGGGGACTCATGATGAGTTGTGAACAATAAGATGAAGGGACTCTTAATGAGTTGTAAGATGTGAATTGATAAAATTCATATCAGGTAAAGAAAAATTGAGGAATGTTAGGGTATGTGGGATTTTTCATTGAAGACTCATGGTAGTGGCCGAGTGTGCACTTCCTCGGTATGGGACGGGGATTTGTACTTGCTTAGCTTCCTATCGTGATAATCAGTGGAGATCCAGCGTCACGATAAGAAATGAGAAGAGTTAAGTAAGAAAAAAATTAAGATTAGTTGCGTGTTCTGAAAACCCAAGTGTAAAGTAAGTTCGTGACTCATGATTATGTGGTGGAGCCCCTCAGCGAATGGGCGACGATAGCCTGACTAGGATAAGCTCCGTGAACCATATGATTGTGGTAAGTTCCTGAGCCCAAATGCGTGGCAAGTTTGATGAACAGGGTTGGGTTTGATGAACAGGGTTGGGTTGATGAACAGGGTTGATTAACGGTCATATTACTTCGTTATACATCGGTTAGCCTTAAAAGTAGCAATCCTATCACTCTGGCATTGAAAACAATGCGTACAACGCACACAAGTCTTCACTTGAGGAAACTTGCTATTCGTTTCGATATTCCCTCAAAATTTGCAAAAAAAAAAAAAAATAGGTGAATTAGAGTCATATTACTTCGTTATACATCGGTTAGCCTCAAAAGGAGCAATCATATCACTCTCGCATTGAAAACAATGCGTACAACGCACACAAGTCCTCACTTGAGGAAACTTGCTATTCGTTTCGATATTCCGTCAAAATTTGCAAAAAAAAAATAGGTGAATTAGAGTCATATTACTTCGTTATACATCGGTTAGCCTCAAAAGGAGCAATCCTATCACTCTCGCATTGAAAACAATGCGTACAACGCACACAAGTCTTCACTTGAGGAAACTTGCTATTCGTTTCGATATTCCCTCAAAATTTGCACAAAAAAAAATTGGTGAATTAGAGTCATATTACTTCGTTATACATCGGTTAGCCTCAAAAGGAGCAATCCTATCACTCTCGCATTGAAAACAATGTGTATAACGCGCACAAGTCTTCACTTGAGGAAACTTGCTATTCGTTTCGATATTTTCTCAAAATTTGCAAAGAAATAGGTGAATTAGAGTCATATTACTTCGTTATACATCGGTTAGCCTCAAATGGAGCAATCCTATCACTGTCGCATTGAAAACAAAGCGTACAACGCACACAAGTATTCATTTGAGGAAACTTGCTATTCGTTTCGATATTTCCTCCAAATATGCAAACAAATAGGTGATTAAAAGTCATATTACTTCGTTATACATCGGTTAGCCTCAAAAGGAGAAATCTTATCACTCTCGCATTGAACACAATGCGTACAACACACACAAGTCTTCACTTGAGGAAACTTGCTATTCGTTTCGATATTTCCTCAAAATTTGCAAAGAAATAGGTCCATTAGAGTCATATTACCTCGTTATACATCGGTTAGTCTCAAATGGAGCAATCCTATCACTTTCGCATTGAAAACAATGCGTACAACGCACATAAGTCTTCACTTGAGGAAACTTCCTATTCGTTTCGATATTTCCTTAAAATTTGAAAAGAAATAGGTGAATTAGAGTCATAATACTTCGTTATATATCGGTTAGCCTCAAATGGAGCAATCCTACCATTCTCGCATTGAAAACAATGCGTACAACTCACACAACTCTTCACTTTAGGAAACTTGGTATTCGTTTCGTTATTTCCTCAAAATATGCAAACAAATAGGTGATTAAGAGTCATATTACTTTGTTATAAATCGGTTAGCCTCAAAAGGAGCAATCCTATCACTCTCGCATTAAAAACAATGCGTACAACGCACACAAGTCTTTACTTGAGTAAACTTGCTATTCGTTTCGATATTTTCTCAAAATTTGCAAATAAATAGATGAATTAGAGTCATATTACTTAGTTGTACATCGGTTAGCTTCAAATTGGTCAATCCTATCACTCTCGCATTGAAATCAATGCGTACAACGCACACAAGTCTTCACTTGAGGAAACTTGCTATTCGTTTCGATATTTTCTCAAAATTTGCAAAAAAAATTAGGTGAATTAGAGTCATATTACTTCGTTATATATCGGTTAGTCTCAAATGGAGCAATCCTATCACTGTCGCATTGAAAATAATGCGTACAACGCAAACAAGTCTTCATTTGAGGAAACTTGCTATTCGTTTCGCTAATTACTCAAAATATGCAAACAAATAGGTGATAAAGAGTCATATTACTTCGTTATACATCGGTTAGCCTCAAAAGGAGCAATCCTATCACTCTCGCATTGAAAACAATGCGTACAACGCACACAAGTCTTCACTTGAGGAAACTTGCTATTCGTTTCGATATTTCCTCAAAATTTTCAAAGAAATAGGTGAACTAGAGTCATATTACTTCGTTATACATCGGTTAGCCTCAAATGGAGCAATCCTATCACTGTCGCATTGAAAACAAAGCGTACAACGCACACAAGTCTTTATTTGAGGAAACTTGCTATTCTTTTCGATATTTCCTCAAAATATGCAAACAAATAGGTGATTAAGAGTCATATTAAGTCGTTATACATCGGTTAGCCTCAAAAGGAGCAATCCTATCACTCTCGCATTGAAAACAATGCGTACAACGCACATAAGTCTTCATTTGAGGATACTTGCTAGTCGTTTCGATATTTCCTCAAAATTTGCAAAGAAATAGGTGAATTAGAGTCATATTACTTCGTTATACATCGTTTAGCCTCAAGTGGAGCAATCCTATCATTCTCGTATTGAAAACAATGCGTACAACGCACACAAGTCTTCACTTCAGGAAACTTGGTATTCGTTTCGTTATTTCCTCAAAATATGCAAACAAATAGGTGATATAGAGTCATATTACTTCGTTATACATCGGTTAGCCTCAAAAGGAGCAATCCTATCACTCTCGCATTGAAAACAATGCGTACAACGCACACAAGTCTTCACTTAAGGAAACTTGCTATTTGTTTCGATATTTCCTCAAAATTTGCAAAGAAATAGGTGAATTAGAGTCATATTACTTCGTTATACATCGGTTAGCCTCAAATGGAGCAATCCTATCACTGTCGCATTGAAAGCAAAGCGTACAACGCACACAAGTCTTTATTTGAGGAAACTTGTTATTCTTTTCGATATTTCCTCAAAATATGCAAACAAATAGGTGATTAAGAGTCATATTAAGTCGTTATACATCGGTTAGCCTCAAAAGGAGCAATCCTATCACTCTCGCATTGAAAACAATGCGTACAATGCACACAAGTCTTCACTTGAGAAAACTTGTTATTCGTTTCGATATTTCCTCATAATTTGCAAAGAAATATGTGAATTACAGTCATATTACTTCATTATACATCGGCTAGCCTCAAATGGAGCAATCCTATCACTCTCGCATTGAAAACAATGCGTACAACGCGAAACAGTCTTCATTTGAGGAAACTTGCTATTCGTTTCGGTATTTCCTCAAAATATGCATACAAATAGGTGATTAAGGGTCATATTACTTCGTTATACATCGGTTAGCCTCAAAAGGAGCAATCCTATCACTCTCCCATTGAAAACAATGCGTACAACGCACACAAGTCTTCTCTTGAGGAAATTTGTTATTCGTTTCGATATTTCCTCAAAATTTGCAAAGAAATAGATGAATTGCAGTCATATTACTTCGTTATACATCGGCTAGCCTCAAATGGAGCAATCCTATCACTCTCGCATTGAAAACAATGCGTAAAACGCACACAAGTCTTCTCTTGAGGAAACTTGCTATTCGTTTCGATATTCCCTCAAAATTTGCAAAGAAATATGTGAATTACAATCATATTACTTCGTTATACATCGGCTAGTCTCAAATGGAGCAATCCTATCACTCTCGCATTGAAAACAATGCGTACAACGCGCAAAAGTCTTCATTTGAGGAAACTTGTTATTCGTTTCGTTATTTCCTCAAAATATGCAAACAAATATGTGATTAAGGGTCATATTACTTCGTTATACATCGGTTAGCCTCAGAAGGAGCAATCCTATCACTCTCCCATTGAAAACAATGCGTACAACGCACACAAGTCTTCTCTTGAGGGAACTTGCTATTCGTTTCGATATTTTCCTCAAAATTTGCAAAGAAATAGGTCAATTAGAGTCATATTACTTCGTTATACATCGGTTAGCCTCAAATAGAGCAATCATATCACTCTCGCATTGAAAACAATGCGTACAACGCACACAAGTCTTCACTTGAGGAAACTTCCTATTCGTTTCGATATTTCCTCAAAATTTGAAAAGAAATAGGTGAATTAGAGCCATATTACTTTGTTATACATCGGTTAGCCTCAAATGGAGCAATCCTATCATTCTCGCATTGAAAACAATGCGTACAACGCACACAAGTCTTCACTTTAGGAAACTTGGTATTCGTTTCGTTATTTCCTCAAAATATGCAAACAAATAGGTGATTAAGAGTCATATTACTTCGTTATACATCGGTTAGCCTCAAAAGGAGCAATTTTATCACTCTCGCATTGAAAACAATGCGTACAACGCACACAAGTCTTCACGTGAGGGAACTTGCTATTCGTTTCGATATTTCCTCAAAATTTGCAAAAAAAAAAAGGTGAATTAGAGTCATATTATTCGTTATACATCGGTTAGCCTCAAATGGAACAATCCTATCACTCTCGCATTGAAAATAATGCGTACAACACCCACAAGTCTTCATTTGAGGAAACTTGCTATTCTTTTCGTTAATTACTCAAAATATGCAAACAAATAGGTGATTAAGAGTCATATTACTTTCTTATACATCGGTTAGCCTCAAATGGAGCAATCCTATCACTCTCCCATTGAAAACAATACGTACAACGAACACAAGTGTTCACTTGAGGAAACTTTCTATTCGTTTCGATATTTCCTCAAAATTTGCAAAGAAGTGAACACAAATGATCTATGAATTAAAGAAGTGGATCTTGGTTTCTCCAAACCATGGGTGGCTAGCCCTAATTCTCTCTCTCTCTCTAACTCTTAGATCTAGAGAATTATGGAGTACTCTCTCTCTCTAATGAAAGAGTGTGTAACCTTGATCTATGATAAGACTCCTCTTATTTATAGATCTAGTCAACCCTCCTAAACTATTTAGGATTAGGGTTTTAATTTAATTCCCAATTTAATTAGGAACTAAATTAATTAATTACAATTCCTAAACCATTTAGGAACTTAATTATTTAATAATGAGAGTACTTCTTATTAATTAATTACTAAACCATTTAGTAACTTAATTAATTATTATAATTATAATTCCTAAACTATTTAGGAACTTAATTATTTACTAATAATAATATTACTACTTATTAATTAATTACTAAACCATTTAGTAACTTAATTAATTATTATAATTATAATTCCTAAACTATTTAGGAAATTAATTATTTAATAATAATATTACTATTTATTAATTAATTCCTAAACCATTTAGGAACTAAATAATAATACTAGTAATAATAATAATAGTAATAATAATAATAAGAAGACTCCTCTTATTAATTTATAATTAGTATTTCTAAAATACTAAATTATAAATATTAAGCTATTTAATTTATTCTATCACCATAGTATAAATTAAATATACTTAATTTATTATTACAATTATGCCATCCACTTCTAAAATAAATATTACTCTTTTGTGGTGTGACCCTTTAGGTTCTCCATATTAAACCGGTTGTATAATAAATCAATTAGAACAATTCTAATTCATTTATTACGAATTAACTCTTTAATTCAGAATAAATAATTATTCCACAATAAGGGTAAGCCCCCTTAGCGATTAGTCGACTTTCCAGATAATATAGATTTCAACATTTAATCGTAAAAGAACCTTTCAGCAAATAGTTACCGTACAATTCAATCCTTCTACCACACAATGTCCCAATCAAATATAAGACACGGAATTTCTGTCAAGTCTTATTTATTTGATTATATGCATTTCAATTCACAAATACACAACTCTAGTTAATGTAAATTAGAAACTCCTTTATAATTCCATTCAACCCTGGCCAGGGATTTCTGAGTTGTCACTTATTGAATCGCATAGGACATTCTCTCCCTTTACTGGAAGTGGTAGATCCTTTGTTGACCATTCATCTATCTCCATGTGTACCTTATTATACCCAAGCACATCCTTTGATATACCAATAGGTCTTAAGGAATATGTCAAAGTATAACTTAGTACACACAAGATACTAAGATGATCTCAAGTCTAAGGATCACTTGTACGACTATCACATAAGGAACTCCTATTGGCAGACGAGTAAAACTCCATTAGGTGTTCCTTGAGCGAGTCACGTTCAGTGAACTTATTCTCTAATAAGCACCTACATACTTGCTTTAGTGTCTCTACACAAATGATTATGAGATCAATCATCCTATTCATAAGAGCAAGCATAGTATGTACCAATCTATCCGGATCTACTAATCCCCTTTTTAGTGATCCAACGATTAGGAACAATTTTAGTTTTGAGCTATCTTGAATTTAGATCTCATTAGCATGATCCTCATCATGGTTCTAAAAGCATTGCTCGAAAACTATGAGTTTATCCATTTGATTAATTCAAGTAATTAATCATGAATAAAGAAATGCCTTGATACTTTTATTAATAAATGAACAAGATTACAAAGTATATACTTATCACATCAAATGTGATTGGCTTCAGGGCATACTACTTTCAATCTCCCACTTGCACTAAAGCCAATCACCCTTTGGTATCCCCATACCATTCTTCTCTAAGTGGCGTACAAATTGCTTAGTAAATGCTTTAGTTAATGGATCTGTAATGCTGTTCTAAGAGTCTACCATCTTTATGGTGTCGTCTCATTTTCAATGATTCATCTAATCATATAAAAGTGCCGCAACACATGTTTGGATTTCAGATGAGACCTAGGTTCCTTGGCGAATTAAACTCCTTTAATGTTAGGAATCATTATAAGTTCTGTAATGAACTTGTTTAACCAAACAATCACCTTTGCAGCTTCACTTATAGTTATTTACCATGTCTTTGTCACTAAATCAGCAACTCTTTGCTGTTTGGAACTTTTCCAACTCACTGCAGCACCGTTCATGATAATCATATTACCTGAAACGGATAAGTTGTTATCTTGGTTAGTCTGAAGAAACTTGAGTTTGTCAAACCCTCTAGTTTTATATCAGACCCATCATTAGAAACTCTTTTCTAATATTCTTCTCCAACATTGAACTGATATCTGCTTATTATACATAAGCAATATCAAGTCTAGTACATTTCAACGAATCAATGTACGTCCCTTGGGTTAAGCCGAGCATCCTTTATGATCTATCTCTATAGACCTTTATCCTAAATAGAATGTTAGGACGTTTCTCCCAAGTCCTTAATGGAGAAGTTTTTAGACAACCACATCTTTACTGATTATAGCATCGGTATGTCATTCCTTATTGATATTATATCAACATATAATACTAGGAATGTCACAGTACTCCCACTAACCTTTGTACATACCTGGTTCATCCTTGTTTTTGATAAAATCAAACTATTTTGATTGTCTCATCAAAACGGATGTTCCATCTTCGAGAAACTTGCTTCAATTCATAATTGGATCGTTGTAACTTACATACTTGATTTGCTCCATCTATATGTAGACAAATCCTCTTGGTTGTATCATACATATACCATTTTTGTATAGTAAGCTGCAACTGCAAGTAAAATCCGAATGGATATATGCATTTTCACTAGTGAAAAATTTCATCTTAGTCAACTCATTGACCTTGTTTGAAATCTATTTACCACTAGTTAGGTCTTATAGGTCTCCAACTAACCATCTGCTTTAGTCTTTCTCCAAAGACCCATTTCGGATTTTATGGTCATCAGTCATTTCTCTTGAGTATCAATACTCATACCTCATCGTATATATCTGGATCATCATCCACTATGATGCATACCTTATCATCATCATCTATGATGAATCCATACCATTCAGGTATCTTCGGTACTAAACTAGATTTACGACTTGGTTGTGGTACAATAGGTTTATCTACTTGTACAGATTCCTTCATTTTATCTGTAGTGTTTTGTGGTTTTTGAACTTCTTCAAGATCTATTTTACTCCCACTAACCCTTTAAGGAAAAACTTCTTTTCTTATAAGGCAACGTGTTTCAATAAACACCTTTTAGTTAGTCGGATTATAGAAGTGATACCCTAAACTTTCTTTAGGATATCCCACAAGTTTATACTTATCAGATCTTGTCCCTAGCTTATCATGTCAAACCTTTTGACATAAGTTGAACAATTCAAATCTTAACATGCTTAAGATTTGGTTTCCTCCCTATCCATGACTCATATGAAGTCTTAGGGACGGAATTTGAAGGTAACTTATTTAGTAGATATGCAATCGTTTCTAGAGCATAACCCTAGAAGGATACTGGAAGATCGGTAATACTCATTATGGATCATCACCATGTCCATTTTGTGAGAATACCATTTCGCTTGAGATGATCTAGAAACTTACTGCTTAAATATTCCCCTCTCGATCTAATCGAAGAACTTTAATACTTTTGGCATTTAGTTTCTTTACTTCACTTTTGAATTCTTTGAACGTTTCAAACGATTTGGATTTGTATTTCATCAAATACATATATCAAAATCTAGAATCATCAGTGAAAGTAATGAATGAATACCCTTCTCTTGCATCTGTTGTCATAGGTCCCACACACCACTGTGTGTACCATCTCTAACAACTCTGTAACTCGCTTTCCATGTCCACTAAATGGAGAATTAGTCATATTATCCATGATACAAGATTCACAAGTTGTATTTGATTCATAATCAAAAGCTCTAAAAGCCTATCTTTATACAACTTGTTTTAGTCTTGTTTCATTAGCATGACCGAGTTAACAGTATTGCATGAAGGTATGATTCATATCATCTATTTGCTTTTAGTTTGTTCAAATTGGAATATTTTTCATATAAGTCAAGTATACAAAATCTATTAAGTAATCAACCAGTTCTAAATAAAACATTATCATTATAAACAGAACAACGATTGTTCATTATTATAATGTCAAAAACCCTTCCTTGTCTTTACATGGAACTGAAATAATGTTTCTAAGAACTAGAACATAGTAACAACTTACTAACTTAATAGTCTTGCCCGTAGGCAGTACTAAACTATAAGTTCCCATGGCTAATGCAGTAACATTTGCTTCATTCCCCAGCATAGAATTACTTATCATTTGTTTAGCTTTCTACTTCTACTTAGTCTCTGCAACTACTTGCATATGTGAGACCACCATCCGGTATCTTATACCTAAGTAGAAACTTGACTTATAGAAAGTTCTATTTCATTATGAACAAATCTATATCTGTAGCTGAAGTTTCACTAAAACTTCTTCTACTTAACTACTACAACTATCTTGCAGTTGTTCTTCCAGTGTCCCAACTTATCGCAATGAAAGCAAACTCCTTTGCCCTCGGGGTCACTTTAATTTATGTCCTTTATTTAGCCTTTCTTTTGCCTTCTACTCTTTCTGACTCCTCAGAAATACCTTTGGTCATCTTCCTCTGCTTAGAAGATTCATCTACAAGTAAGACTTGGTTTTTCTAGGAAGGAAAATGACTCTCAACAGTCTTCAACATATTTAAGCAAATCAGTTAAATGACTTCTAGCTTAATAATTTTTGAAGTTCACAACATATTGTGAATTAGAGTCAGTGAGTGATTACAAGATCGAATCTTGACTCAACTCTCCATCCTTGACAAAACATGTTTGTCCTAATTGATCAATCTAATTGATCATCTTTAGGACATGCGTCTTTTACTGTAGTGCCATTGATTATTATAGATCGGAAGAGCTCCTTAGATATCTTATATCTAGTTGACCTATTTTGCTCACCATACAACTATTGAATGTGCAGCAATATAGTAGGTGCATCCATTTTCTCGTGTTGACGCTGTAACTCGATACTTATGGATGCGAGCATGATGCATTGAGCCACCTTTGCATCATCTTGCCATTTCATAAAATAGCAATCTCTTTCTCAGAGGCTTAGTCTACAACGTTTGCTAGCTTTTCAGCATTGAGAACTTTTCTCAAATTTGTTTAATCAATCCGAACAATTCGGTTCGATTAATTGTTAGCATACATTATGCTATGCAGTGTTAGTGAATTAAACATAACAATATTCTTTAAGTGAATTAATAACAACATTAACATGCATTCGTTTTATTAATTACCAAAATAAATTAGGTCTTTATTTAAAATGGTGTCTCCCACTATTTTCTTCAAACTATATTACCCTCCTCATATAGTTCGGCAAATCTAGTTAAAGATTTGCTAGTGAGAATAAGAATCTTATTTCAAATGTATATAGCCTTGTGTGACACAACAAACGATATATAAATAAATAGGTAGACAACTCTTGTCAATTACATTAACATGTAACTCCTTTTATTTTGCCTCTTAGATTATTATGATCATGTGTGACACATCCAAATCAAAATTATCCAAGTTAACTCCAACCTAGCATTTTCTTATATTAGAAGAGAAAAAGACCGTCCTTGTGTAACACAACAAAACAGTAATGTTCAATTCTTTTTATAAACATCAAATGTGATAAAAACAACATCTCAAAAAATTAATATAAGTCTTGTGTGACACAACAAACTTATAATGATTATTTGATACTCTATCGTTTTATCATGCTAGAAGGTGACGTTCGATATTTTTAATAAATATCTTTGAACGTTACAACTTAATATTATGAGTAGTAGAATAAATAAATTAGAACAATTCTAATTTTATTTAATTGAATTAAACTCCTTTAATTCATGAATTAAATATTTTAATTCATTTTATAAATAATATTTATTCTACATCATGAGGGGTTTATTAATATTAATTGTCTCATCTTATTTAGCGCACATGCACATATATATATAAAATATGCGTCATATTAATTAGCATGCGAAGCATGTTTGATAATATATAATATATATAAATAAGCATGCACATATAAAATACTATATTCTATTTGAATTGATTATGGACTTTTATTCTAGTTTGGTTTATTCGAACCACCAAATAAACCAATTGGTCAAACCTATGGTACAAGAATAAATTAAATTAAATGTAACTATTACATTTAAATTCGGGCTCCATTACAAACGAGTCTTCATGCGCTCCTTGCTTCTGTGCTCCAATTCTTCAAAATAATTCTAACTAATCCTATTACAAATTATTTACAATAAATAGAAACTTTGATCAACAGTCAATGGGAAGTACATAGGAGGGAGATAGAATTATACATAAGAAAAAATTAGAAAGACGAGGTACGCAGACCCTATTTATTAAAACTCATTCATTCATGCATTTAATTAAAATTAAATCCAATCACATTGGTCAATAGTCCATAATCAATCCCATTTATTATCATATATATCAACATATTAATAAATAATATTCATCTCATGAATTAAATAAAACATTCCATATATGTATTGGTATCATTTAATGGGCAATTTAAAGCTGTATGAAATCCAATTTCATATTTAAAATAAACATTTTATTTTAATTATAAAATTATTTAAAAATAAATTATTTATTTTTGTTATTTTAAAATTACCCAAAATAAACTCTTTTATTTTGAAATTTTAAAATCTGTATTAAATTACCAAACTGTTTGGTTAATTAATATATATTAATAATATATCATATATATTAATAATATATGTTAATAATCGGTTATTAATATATAATACCGAAACCGTAGCTACCTTTTAAATTAACCAAAACCGAGCATTCCATAAATTGCAATATCAATGCCTTACATGATATACTCCAAATCCGAAAAATGTGTTGCCCTTTTACCGAAAAAAAAACTGGGTGTTTTTGTTGCTGTGACACTTAATTTGGGACAAGCATTATGTATATCATGCCAAAACTGAAAACAGGGGCTGCTTGTTTTTCTTTTTAATTACCGGCGGCTGTAGCTTTATTAACATATATATTATATATATATATCTATTCCAAACATGCTGCCAGTTGGATTGTTAATACCAAAAATCGAAAAATGGCTTCAGATCGTGTATATATATACATATATATAGCTTCTTTGCTGCTTTATATATATTCACTTTACCGAAAACAGTAAAAACCAATTCGGTATATATATATGATTGAAGCTATCCATTACCGAAAACAGTAAACACCAATTCGGTAATCATCCGATGTCTTTAAATAATTAAAAAATATAATTTTATACAACAAAAATTATGCCCAATAAATTATTTCTAAATACATACCAATACAAATATGAAATCAAAACAATTAATAATTCGCATAAGTTTGGCTCTGATGCCACTGTTGGTTTGCAAAAATTATGGCATACATATAATCAAATTATATAAGCGCAACGGAAGCAATAAAAAATCAGATTTTAAAATTTTTGTACAAACCAATAACCCGGATCTTTCTTATGCGACTATTATTAATTGAAGAAGGATATAAGAATTTATACCTTTGTAGAACCAAGCTTCCACGGGTACAAGTTCATCTCCCTTTAATCCTTCACGTTCTTCTTCAAATTCACCGATGAGATTCCACGGATCAATGCTAGCTCCCCAAGTGTGAAGCCTCTAGAGGTGATCCACCAAGAGATCTATGAATTAAAGAAGTGGATCTTGGTTTCTCCAAACCATGGGTGGCTAGCCCTAATTATCTCTCTCTCTCTCTAACTCTTAGATCTAGAGAATTATGGAGTACTCTCTCTCTCTAATGAAAGAGTGTGTAACCTTGATCTATGATAAAACTCCTCTTATTTATAGATCTAGTCAACCCTCCTAAACTATTTAGGATTAGGGTTTTAATTTAATTCCCAATTTAATTAGGAACTAAATTAATTAATTACAATTCCTAAACCATTTAGGAACTTAATTATTTAATAATGAGAGTACTTCTTATTAATTAATTACTAAACCATTTAGTAACTTAATTAATTATTATAATTATAATTCCTAAACTATTTAGGAACTTAATTATTTACTAATAATAATATTACTACTTATTAATTAATTACTAAACCATTTAGTAACTTAATTAATTATTATAATTATAATTCCTAAACTATTTAGGAAATTAATTATTTAATAATAATATTACTATTTATTAATTAATTCCTAAACCATTTAGGAACTAAATAATAATACTAGTAATAATAATAATAGTAATAATAATAATAATAATAAGACTCCTTTTATTAATTTATAATTAGTATTTCTAAAATACTAAATTATAAATATTAAGCTATTTAATTTATTCTATCACCATAGTATAAATTAAATATACTTAATTTATTATTACAATTATGTCATCCACTTCTAAAATAAATATTACTCTTTTGCGGTGTGACCCTTTAGCTTCTCCATATTAAACCGGTTGTATAATAAATCAATTAGAACAATTCTAATTCATTTATTACGAATTAACTCTTTAATTCAGAATAAATAATTATTCCACAATAAGGGTAAGCCCCCTTAGCGATTAGTCGACTTTCCAGATAATATAGATTTCAACATTTAATCGTAAAAGAACCTTTCAGCAAATAGTTACCGTACAATTCAATCCTTCTACCACACAATGTCCCAATCAAATATAAGACACGGAATTTCTGTCAAGTCTTATTTATTTGATTATATGCATTTCAATTCACAAATACACAACTCTAGTTAATGTAAATTAGAAACTCCTTTCTAATTCCATTCAACCCTGGCCAGGGATTTCTGAGTTGTCACTTATTGAATCGCATAGGACATTCTCTCCCTTTACTGGAAGTGGTAGATCATTTGTTGACCATTCATCTATTTCCATGTGTATCTTATTATACCCAAGCACATCCTTTGATATACCAATAGGTCTTAAGGAATATGCCAAAGTGTAACTTAGTACACATAAGATACTAAGATGATCTCAAGTCTAAGGATCACTTGTACGACTATCACATAAGGAACTCCTATTGGCAGACGAGTAAAACTCCATTAGGTGTTCCTTGAGCGAGTCACGTTCAGTGAACTTATTCTCTAATAAGCACCTACATACTTGCTTTAGTGTCTCAACACAAATGATTATGAGATCAATCATCCTCTTCATAAGAGCAAGCATAGTATGTACCAATCTATCCGGATCTACTAATCCCCTTTTTAGTGAACCAACGATTAGGAACAATTTTAGTTTTGAGCTACCTTGAATTTAGATCTCATTAGCATGATCCTCATCATGGTTCTAAAAACATTGCTCAAAAACTATGGGTTTATCCATTTGATTAATTCAAGTAATTAATCATGAATAAAGAAATGCCTTGATACTTTTATTAATAAATGAACAAGATTACAAAGTATATGCTTATCACATCAAATGTGATTGGCTTGAGGGCATACTACTTTCACTTTATACATCGGTTAGCGTCAAAACGGGCAAACCTATCACTCTCGCATTGAAAACAATGCGTACAACGAACACAAGTCTTCACTTGAGGAAACTTGCTATTCGTTTCGATATTTCCTCAAAATTTGCAAAGAAATAGGTGAATAAGAGTCATATTACTTCGTTATACATCGGTTAGCCTCAAAAGGAGCAATCCTATCACTCTCGCATTGAAAACAATACATACAACGCACACAAGTCTTCACTTGAGGAAACTTGTTATTCGTTTCGATATTTCCTCAAAATTTGAAATAGGTGAATTAGAGTCATATTACTTTGTTATACATCGGTAAGCCTCAAATGGAGTAATCCCATCATTCTCGCATTGAAAACAATGCGTACAACGCACACAAGTCACTTTAGGAAACTTGGTATTCGTTTCGTTATTTTCTCAAAATATGCAAACAAATAGGTGATTAAGAGTCATATTACTTCGTTATACATCGGTTAGCCTCAAAAGGAGCAATCCTATCACTCTCGCATTGAAAACAATGCGTACAACGCACACAAGTCTTCACTTGAGGAAACTTGCTATTCATTTCATTATTTTTTCAAAATATGCAAACAAATTGGTGATTAAGGGTCATATTACTTCGTTATACATCGGTTAGCCTCAAAACGGGCAATCCTATCACTCTCGCATTGAAAACAATGCGTACAACGCACACAAGTCTTCACTCGAGGAAACTTGCTATTGGTTTCGATATTTCCTCAAAATTTGCAAAGAAATAGGTGAATGAGAGTCTTATTACAGCGTTATACATCGCTTAGCCTCAAATGGAGCAATCCTATCACTCTCGCACTGAAAACAATGCGTAAAACGCACACAAGTCTTCATTTAAGGAAACCTTCTATTCGTTTCGTTATTTCCTCAAAATATGTAAACAAATAGGTGATTGAGGGTCATATTACTTCGTTATACATCGGTTAGCCTCAACAGGAGCAATCCTATCACTCTCGCATTGAAAACAATGCGTACAACGCACACAAGTCTTCACTTGAGGAAACTTGATATTCCTTTCGATATTTCCTCAAAATTTACAAAAAAAAATAGGTGAATTGGAGTCATATTACTTCGTTATACATCCGTTAGCCTCAAATGGAGCAATCATATCACTCTTGCATTCAAAACAATGCGTACAACGCACACAAGTCTTCATTTGAGGAAACTTGCTATTCGTTTCGTTATTTCCTCAAAATATGCAAACAAATTGGTGATTAAGGGTCATATTACTTCGTTATATATCGGTTAGCCTCAAAACGGGCAATCCTATCACTCTCACATTGAAAACAATGTGTACAATGCACACAAGTCTTCAGTTGAGGAAACTTGCTATTCATTTCGATATTTCCTCAAAATTTGCAAAGAAATAGGTGAATGAGAGTCATATTACTTCGTTAAACATCGGTTAGCCTCAAAATGAGCAATCCTATCACTATCGCATTGAAAACAATGCGTACAACGCACACAAGTCTTAATTTGAGGAAACTTGCTATTCGTTTCGTTAATTACTCAAAATATGCAAACAAATAGGTCATTAAGAGTCCTATTATTTCGTTATACATCGGTTAGCCTCACAAGGAGCAATCCTATCACTCTTGCATTGAAACCAATGCGTACAACGCACACAAGTCTTTAATTGAGGAAACTTGCTATTCGTTTCGATATTTCCTCAAAATTTACAAAGAAATAGGTGAATTAGAGTCATATTACTTCGTTATACATCGGTTAGCCTCAAATTTAGCAATCCTATCACTCTCCCATTGAAAACAATGCGTACAACGCACACAAGTCTTCATTTGAGGAAACTTGCTATTCGTTTCGTTATTTCCACTAAATATGTAAACAAATAGGTGATTAAGGGTCATATTACTTCGTTATACATCGGTTAGCCTCAAAACGGACAATCCTATCACTCTCGCATTGAAACCAATGCGTAAAACGCACACAAGTCTTCACTTGAGGAAACTTGTTATTTGTTTCGATATTTTCTCAAAATTTATAGAGAAATAGGTGAACTAGAGTTATATTACTTCGTTATACATCGGTTAGCCTCAAATGGAGCAATCATATCACTCTCCCATTGAAAACAATGCGTACAACGCACACAAGTCTTCATTTGAGGAAACTTGCTATTCGTTTCGTTATTTCCACAAAATATGTAAACAAATAGGTGATTAAGGGTCATATTACTTCGTTATACATCGATTAGCCTCAAAACGGACAATCCTATCACTCTCGCATTGATTCCAATGCGTATAACGCACACAAGTCTTCACTTGAGGAAACTTGTTATTTATTTCGATATTTCCTCAAAATTTACAGAGAAATAGGTGAATTAGAGTTATATTACTTCGTTATACATCGGTTAGCCTCAAATGGAGCAATCCTATCACTCTCGCATTGAAAACAATGCGTACAATGCACACAAGTCTTCACTTGAGGAAACTTGCTATTCGTTTCAATATTTCCTCAAAATTTGCAAAGAAATAGGTCAATTAGAGTTATATTACTTCGTTATACATCCGTTAGCCTCAAATGGAGCAATCCTATCACTCTCGTATTGAAAATAATGCGTACAACGCACACAAGTCTTCATTTGAGGAAACTTGCTATTTGTTTCGTTATTTCCTCAAAATATGTAAACAAATAGGTGATCAAAATATGTAAACAAATAGTCATATTACTTCGTTATACATCGGTTAGGCTCAAATGCAACAATCGTATTACTCTCGCATTGAAAACAATGCGTACAACGCACACAAGTCTTCACTTGAGGAAACTTGTTATTCGTTTCGTTAATTACTCAAAATATGCAAACAAATAGGTCATTAAGAGTCATATTACTTCGTTATACATCGGTTAGCCTCATAAGGAGCAATCCTATCACTCTTGCATTGAAACCAATGCGTACAACGCACACAAGTCTTCACTTGAGGAAACTTGCTATTGGTTTCGATATTTCCTCAAAATTTGCAAAGAAATAGGTGAATGAGAGTCTTATTACTTCGTTATACATCGCTTAGCCTCAAATGGAGCAATCCTATCACTCTCGCACTGAAAACAATGCGTAAAACGCACACAAGTCTTCATTTGAGGAAACCTTCTATTCGTTTCGTTATTTCCTCAAAATATGTAAACAAATAGGTGATTAAGGGTCATATTACTTTGTTATACATCGGTTAGCCTCAAAACGGACAATCCTATCACTCCCGCATTGAAAACAATGCGTACAACGCACACAAGTCTTCACTTGAGGAAACTTGTTATTCCTTTCGATATTTCCTCAAAATTTGCTAAGAAATAGGTGAATGAGAGTCATATTACTTCGTTATACATCGGTTAGTCTCAAACGGAGAAATCCAATCGCTCTCGCATTGAAAACAATGCGTACAATGCACTCAAGTCTTCACTTGAGGAAAATTGTTATTCGTTTCATTAATTACTCAAAATATGCAAACAAATAGGTCATTAAGAGTCATATTACATCGTTATACATCGGTTAGCCTCACAAGAATCAATCCTATCACTCTTGCATTGAAACCAATGCGTTCAACGCACAAAGGTCTTCATGTGAGGAAACTTGCTATTCGTTTCGTTATTTCCTCAAAATATGTAAACAAATAGGTGATTAAGAGTCATATTACATCGTTATACATCGGTTAGCCTCAAAAGGAGCAATCCTATCACTCTCGCATTGAAAACAATGCATACAACGCACATAATTCTTCAGTTGAGGAAACTTCCTATTTGTTTCGATATTTTCTCAAAATTTGCAAACAAATAGGTGAATTAGAGTCGTATTACTTCGTTATACATCGGTTAGCCTCAAAACGGGCAATCCTATCACTCTCGCATTTAAACCAATGCGTATAACGCACACAAGTCTTCACCTGAGGAAACTCGCTATTTGTTTCGATATTTACTCAAAATTTGCAGCGACATAGGTGAATTAGAGTCATATTACTTCGTTATACATCGGTTAGCCTCAAATGGAGCAATCCTATCACTCTCGCATTAAGAACAAGGCGTACAACGCACACAAGTCTTCACTTTAGGAAACTTGCTATTCGTTTCGATTTTTCCTCAAAATTTGCAAAGAAATAGGTTAATGTTAGTCATATTACTTCGTTATAAATCGGTTAGTCTCAAATGGAGCAATCCTATCACTTTCGCATTGAAAACAATGCGTACAACGCACACAAGTCTTCACTTGAGGAACCTTGCTATTCGTTTCGTTAATTACTCAAAATATGCAAACAAATAGGTCATTAAGAGTCATATTACTTCGTTATACATCGGTTAGCCTCACAAGGAGCAATCCTATCACTCTTACATTGAAACCAATGCGTACAACACACACAAGTCTTCACTTAGGAAACTTCCTATTCGTTTCGATATTTTCTAAAAATTTGCAAAGAAATAGGTGAATTCGAGTCATATTACTTCGTTATACATCGGTTAGCCTCAAATGGAGCAATCATATCACTCTCGCGTTGAAAACAATGCGTACAACGCACACAAGTCTTCACCTGAGGAAATTTGCAATTTGTTTCAATATTTCCTCAAAATTTTCTAGGGAAATAGGTGAATTAGAGTCATATTACTTCGTTATACATGGTTAGCCTCACATGGAGCAATCCTATCACTCTCGCATTGAAAACAATGCGTACAATGCACACAAGTCTTTATTTGAGGAAACTTGCTATTCGTTTCGTTATTTCCTCAAAATATGTAAAGAAATAGGTGATTAAGGGTCATATTACTTCGTTATACACCGGTTAGCCTCACAAGGAGATATCCTATCACTCTTGCATTAAAACCAATGCGTACAACGCACATAAGTCTTCACTTGAGGAAACTTGCTACTCGTTTCGATATTTCCTCAAAATTTGCAAAAAAAAAAAGGTGAATTGGAGTCATATTACTTCGTTATACATTGGTTAGCCTCAAATGGAGCAATCCTATCACTCTCCCATTGAAAACAATGCGTACGACACACACAAGTCTTCATTTGAGGAAATTTACTATTCGTTTCGTTATTTCCTCAAAATATGTACACAAATAGGTGATTGAGGGTCATATTACTTCGTTATACATCAGTTAGCCTCAACAGGAGCAATCCTATCACTCTCGCATTGAAAACAATGCGTAGAACGCACACAAGTCTTCACTTGAGGAAACTTGCTACTCGTTTCGATATTTCCTCAAAATTTGCAAAAAAAAAGGGTGAATTGGAGTCATATTACTTCGTTATACATCGGTTAGCCTCAAATGGAGCAATCCTATCACTCTTCCATTGAAAACAATGCGTACAACGCACACAAGTCTTCACTTGAGGAAACTTGCTATTCGTTTCGATATTTTCTCAAAATTTACAAAGAAATAGGTGAATTAGAGTCATATTACTTCGTTATACCTCGGTTAGCCTCAAATTTAGCAATCCTATCACTCTCCCATTGAAAACAATGCGTACAACGCACAAAAATCTTCATTTGAGGAAACTTGCTATTCGTTTCGTTATTTCCACTAAATATGTAAACAAATAGGTGATTAAGGGTCATATTACTTCGTTATACATCGGTTAGCCTCAAAACGGACAATCCTATCACTCTCGCATTGAAACCAATGCGTATAACGCACACAAGTCTTCACTTGAGGAAACTTGTTATTTGTTTCGATATTTTCTCAAAATTACAGAGAAATAGGTGAATTAGAGTTATATTACTTCGTTATACATCGGTTAGCCTCAAATGGAGCAATCCTATCACTCTCCCATTGAAAACAATGCGTACAACGCACACAAGTCTTCATTTGAGGAAACTTGCTATTCGTTTCGTTATTTCCACAAAATATGTAAACAAATAGGTGATTAAGGGTCATATTAATTCGTTATACATCGGTTAGCCTCAAGACGGACAATCCTATCACTCTCGCAGTGAAACCAATGCGTATAACGCACACAAGTCTTCACTTGAGGAAACTTGTTATTTGTTTCGATATTTCCCCAAAATTTACAGAGAAATAGGTGAATTAGAGTTATATTACTTTGTTATACATCGGTTAGCCTAAAATGGAGCAATCCTATCACTCTCCCATTGAAAACAATGCGTACAACGCACACAAGTCTTCACTTCAGGAAACTTGCTATTCGTTTCAATATTTCCTCAAAATTTGCAAAGAAATAGGTCAATTAGAGTTATATTACTTCGTTATTCATCCGTTAGCCTCAAATGGAGCAATCCTATCACTCTTGCATTCAAAACAATGCGTACAATGCACACAAGTCTTCATTTGAGGAAACTTGCTATTCGTTTCGTTATTTCCTCAAAATATGCAAACAAATTGGTGATTAAGGGTCATATTACTTCGTTATATATCGGTTAGCCTCAAAACAGGCAATCCTATCACTCTCACATTGAAAACAATGTGTACAATGCACACAAGTCTTCAGTTGAGGAAACATGCTATTCGTTTCGATATTTCCTCAAAATTTGCAAAGAAATAGGTGAATGAGAGTCATATTACTTCGTTAAACATCGGTTAGCCTCAAAATGAGCAATCCTATCACTATCGCGTTGAAAACAATGCGTACAACTCAAACAAGTCTTAACTTGAGGAAACTTGCTATTCGTTTCGTTAATTACTCACAATATGCAAACAAATAGGTCATTAAGAGTCCTATTATTTCGCTATACATCAGTTAGCCTCACAAGGAGCAATCCTATCACTCTTGCATTGAAACCAATGCGTACAATGCACACAAGTCTTCAATTGAGGAAACTTGCTATTCGTTTCGATATTTCCTCAAAATTTGCAAAGAAATAGGTGAATTATAGTCATATTACATCGTTATACATCGGTTAGCCTCAAATTTAGCAATCCTATCACTCTCCCATTGAAAACAATGCGTACAACGCACACAAGTCTTCATTTGAGGAAACTTGCTATTTGTTTCGTTATTTCCACAAAATATGCAAACAAATAGGTGATTAAGGGTCATATTACTTCGTTATACATCGGTTAGCCTCAAAACGGGCAATCTTATCACTCTCGCATTGAAACCAATGCGTATAACGCACACAAGTCTTCACTTGAGGAAACTTGTTATTTGTTTCGATATTTCCTCAAAATTTACAGAGAAATAGGTGAATTAGAATTATATTACTTCTTATACATCGGTTAGCCTCAAATGGAGCAATCTTATCACTCTCGCATTGAAAACAATGCGTACAACGCACATAAGTCTTCACTTGAGGAAACTTGCTATTTGTTTCGATATTTGCTTAAAATTTGCAAAGAAATAGGTGAATTAGAGTCATATTAGTTCGTTATACATCGGTTAGCCTCAAATGGAGCAATCCTATCCCTCTCGCATTGAAAAAAATGCGTACAACGCGAACAAGTCTTTATTTGAGGAAACTTGCTTTTCGTTTCGTTATTTCCTCAAAATATGCAAACAAATAGGTGATTAATAGTCATATTACTTCGTTATACATCGGTTAGCCTCACAAGGAGCAATCCTATCACTCTTAAATTGAAACCAATGCGTACAACGCACACAAGTCTTCACTTGAGGAAACTTGCTATTCGTTTCGATATTTCCTCAAAATTTACAAAGAAATTGGTGAATTAGAGTTATATTACTTCGTTATACATCGGTTAGCCTCAAATGGAGCAATCCTATCAGTATCCCATTAAAAACAATGCGTGCAACGCACACAAGTCTTCACTTGAGGAAACTTGCTATTCGTTTCAATATTTCCTCAAATTTTGCAAAGAAATAGGTTAATGAGAGTCATATTACTTCGTTAAACATCGGTTAGCCTCAAAATGAGCAATCCTATCACTCTCGCATTGAAAACAATGCGTACAACGCACACCAGTCTTCATTTGAGGAAACTAGCTATTCGTTTTGTTAATTACTCAAAATATGCAAACAAATAGGTCATTAAGAGTCATATTATTTCGTTATACATCGGTTAGCCTGACAATGAGCAATCCTATCACTCTTGCATTTGTAACGCCCCCAAAATCCCCGCGCTTTGGATGCGGCGGACCTTGTGCGTTAATTTCACACATCTATCGACTTAACCAATGATCTCATAATCATATTGGTTGAAATAGTCTTATTTTAGACTATACATTAAAAATTCCTCTTAACATTGTCCCTGGATCTTAACTTAATCTCAGTCTCATAAGTATACAAGTATCAACTTGTATTTCATCCGTATAAATGGATAAAACCATATATAACGGTCTAATTTTAACCTTAGGATTTAAATATTCTATAACTTTACATGTTCCAACATCCATGGCATTAAATCATTAGGATGGCTCTTGGGAACAGAGAATCCCGCGATGAATGTTTGTATCTTCACCCGTGATAAATGTTTGCATCTTTATCCGTGACAAATGGTTGTATCTTTGTCCGGTGCAAAATTCTCTTTCCGTACAGAACATTACCCAACTAGTTAAAACCCTCATTCGAAACATATTTGTTTATAGTGATATCTCTTCATATCAATAATCCTACTTATATGGTATTCAGAATAGTAATAACGAGTTATACCTGGGTCTGAGGAACCTTAACGATGGATTTGACCAGTCAACATCGCTTAGTCCTTTCTCGGATGTACATCACTCACAAGTTATTTACCGATCCTCATCCAGATAAATAGATCATTATCAATACTATGTTAAGTTTTAACAATTCTAGGTTATATCAAAATAAAGACATAACAACATTATGATGATAATAATTTATATCATTCATTCAACATTCGGTTACATGTTTGTTTGTTCGTATTACAACAGTCATTATGACTTATACAAATACAAGTAATAAACATGAAAACCTAATCTACGCTTCATCTTTACGTTCATGATCTTCTTAACGTTCATCTTTAATCTGCAAATAAGGTTTTATTCGCAAGAATGAGCACGACGGCTCAGCAAGTCTAACATACAGCACATACGCAGTTTATGCTTTCATATAAACTTTAACATGCATTGACTGAACATAATTCTCCATTTAATATCACATATAACTCACGTTCCAACAATTTATATCACACTGACATAAATCATGTTCATAAATCATAAACATAATGCATAACAGTTAGAAGGCTTGTAAACATCAGTTAAAGACTTCACATATCATCTATTTCATAATAACATGACATTACACATCTCATTTATCATTTTAACAATACTACACAAGTAGCATATAGCAAGAGTTAGAAGACTTGCCTTGAAACCATGTTAGGGTTTCCCGGGAAATCGTTAAACGCCTACAAAAAGGGTTACACGACCCCGAACGTTAGTTTATCAAAATTTCCTTTTGAATAAGTATTAGAATAACTTAACTAGACTATTTCCATAGGTGGAATTATTTGGAAAATTTTCCAACTCAAAAACTCATTTTTAAGTCACTTTTAAAAAAATAGGCAGCATGTATGGCTGCTAGACCCCGGCTCGATCAAACGGCCACAACTTCTTCGTTTTAAAACATTTTTGAGTCGTTCAAAATTTCACGTGTTCGTAACTTCCGTATCTACAACTTTCATTCAGACAAAAGTTCGAGATTTCTTACTGATTTACACATATTTCCCATTAATGGGACTGATCTAAAACTGATTCATAATTCTGACCTCTTTTACAGTGACAGCCATAACTTTGTCATACGAAAACATTTTTGAGTGATTATTGAGTCTACATTGCTTATAATTTCATGATCTAAAACTTTCATTTAGGTGTCTAAGGCAGATTCAGAAATTAAATTTTCGGAAATTACCAAAAATATTCTGCTAGTATATTAAACTTAACTTTCTTTGATCCGATTGATAAAACATGATACCTCAAGCATTAATTTGCTAAGATAACATGTTCTAACACTCCGTATCACTTCATAACATAAAAATAACAAAATCATAAACCTACCTATATAAGATTTTATGACTTTTTCTCAAGAACACGAAGAACGAATCGAAGAACACGAAGAACACGAAGAACAAAGTTTCATCGTTCTTCGTTTCGACTACTAAAACTTGATGCCACAAGCATTATTTAGCAAGACCATCATGTTTCATCATCCCATAACACTAAATTACCAAATCATAAACCTACTTATGTAGGAATTATGACTTTTGCTCAAGAACACACGAAGAACGAAAAATCGTACATGGTAACGACTTATGTTCTTGAGCTTTTGGATTTCATACTTGAAATAATTTGAGCATTATAACTGCTTACATATGTGATTATAACACTTTATAATTGACAAAATTTGGTCATTATAACGATTTGTTTACTTAATTATAACAATTTATACTAATACTCCAGAACATACGAAGAACACAGAGAACGGATAAATCGTACATGGATACGACGTATGTTCTTGAACTTTAAACTATGAAATGAAATTTGACATAACAACGACTTGCTCAAGTCGTAAGGAACACGGAGAACGAAAAATCGTACATGGCTACGACTTATGTTCTTGAGCCTCATCGATAAAATAAAACTTTAAGCATAATAACGATTAAGAATCGTACCTTTTATTATTGCAAGCTTTAACTATTTCTTTGCAATTGATTCTTGTCTCACAAGAACTCTCTCTATATTTGCTCTTTAGCTTTCAAAAATGATAAAGAACTAATGAACTTAAGCCTTCTATTTATAGGAAAACCAAGGGTTGGGGTAGTTTGGTCATTAGTTTAAAAGCCAAGGGCATTTTAGTCTTTTCGCACATT
Source organism: Hedera helix (assembly GCA_947179155.2). NCBI lineage: Eukaryota > Viridiplantae > Streptophyta > Magnoliopsida > Apiales > Araliaceae > Hedera > Hedera helix. The sequence continues at coordinate 11,329,867 of OX359275.1, read as the reverse complement.
ATTTAATTAATAAAACTAAAATAATATCTAGATATTTTCCAAACTTGCTTCTAGAAGCTTCCCGAGCTGTTTTGTCATTATTTCTTTCGATTTCGGTATATCGGATAAATCGCGTGCGAATAATTTAAAATATTTCGCATTGGTAATATAAGTTTTATACGTATTTTATTAATAAAATACATCATACAGTATTAATATGATGTCTCGTCTGACCCTCGAAGTTTCCCTTGAATTAATCTCGGATAATCTTCTGTATATTTTTCCAAATACACCTACCGGGCGACGTGATTGATAAATTTCTTTCATTCTAGACACTAATTATGATGGAATAATATAATTAGGTATTAATCTGATAAATTTGATTATTCAAATTTAATGTTAACCTGTCTTGGGTTCCGTTTGATGAAAACAATACGGATGAATTAGCAGTTAATTATATAACAGTCTGATTCCAACTAAATGGTTAACTTATACTGATTTAAAATTTTGATATTACTGAGTTTTGTTCCGAATAAACACTTTTCTGTAAAGTGAAAAGTCCAAAAGACTTGGCACGTTTTTCGGTGAATAGTGTTTTTGACGACCATTTCTCAAAAAATGGTTAGAAGACCAAAAAGTCAAAAATAATATTTATTTTTGTCTTTTCCCTATTTTGTCTTATTATCGACGCGCTTTTCGAGAAAAACTTTTATTGCATATTACGCATCGCTGTTGCATACAAACACTATATCCATCAACGGTTTGATCAAAAATAGAAAACATTTCCGTTTGAAGAGCGTTTTACGTTTTAATTTGGGAAAAATATCGGTGGCTCCCTGATATCTATTCCCCGTATAAATGCTATATCGTGAAATGGAAAAAGTCCAAACGTTGAAAAGAACGTTCAAAAAGACGACAAACGTTTTCTCGTAAATCGTGTCTTTTTCGTCTTTTTCCCAAGAAAATTTTATTGATTCCTTGACATTTAAACCTCATATTATCACTATGTTGTGAAATGTAAGAAGTCCTACGGATGAAAGAAACAGTCAAACGAATGAAAAAATGTCACCTCGTGAATAGTACTTTTACACGTTTTTCGAGAAAAACTTTTATTGACTGTTACGTGTATTCAAATTGCGGGAAGGTTGAATCTTGAAACGGAATGTCAATTTGACCTTCACATTTTGCTCGAGGGCCTAGGTTATTTCCTAGGGTTTAGACCCTAGGGTTAGGGTTTAAGTTTTAACTCTTTTTCCAATTTAGGTTTTTGCCCTAAATTGACTTCTGATTTTTAATAAGTGTTAAGGTTAACTACTTGAACCAAAATACAAAATCCTACATTTAGATAATTTATACAGCACATTTAAAAGCTCAATTCAAGCTTTACTAATCACATAACATATACTTTGGGTTAAAGATTTTAACCTCTTAGTTGTATACGATCGCAGTTTTGAGTCGTATATATTCATTCAGATAACTCAAGGTATGCTTGAGAAATCCTTCTTTAGGTTTTGAATTGATAACCTTGCTTAGATCTTGTTAGATAACTTTGGAAAATATTTGGGATATTACAGCATTGAAACCAATTCGTACAACGTACACAAGTCTTCACTTGAGGAAACTTGCTATTCGTTTCGATATTTCCTCAAAATTTGCAAAGAAATAGGTGAATTAGAGTTATATTACTTCGTTATACATCGGTTAGCCTCAAATAGAGCAATCCTATCACTCTCGCATTGAAAACAATGCAAACAACGCACACAAGTCTTCGTTTGAGGAAACTTGTTATTCGTTTCGATATTTCCTCAAAATATTCAAACAAATAGGTGATTAAGAGTCATATTACTTCGTTATACATCGGTTAGCGTCAAAACGGGCAATCCTATCACTCTCGCATTGAAAACAATGCGTACAACGCACACAAGTCTTCACTTGAGAAAACTTGCTATTCGTTTCGATAACTCCTCAAAATTTGCAAAGAAATAGGTAAATTAGAGTCATATTTCTTCGTTATACATTGGTTAGTTCAAATGGAGAAATCCTATCACTCTCGCATTGAAAACAATGCGTACAATGCACATCAGTCTTCATTTGAGGAAACTTGCTATTCGTTTCGTTAATTACTCAAAATATGCAAAGAAATAGGTCATTAAGAGTCCTATTATTTCGTTATACATCAGTTAGCCTCACAAGGAGCAATCCTATCACTCTTGCATTGAAACCAATGCGTACAACGCACACAAGTCTTCAATTGAGGAAACTTGCTATTCGTTTCGATATTTCCTCAAAATTTGCAAAGAAATAGGTAAATTAGAGTCATATTACTTCGTTATACATCGGTTAGCCTCAAATTTAGCAATCATATCACTCTCCCATTGAAAACAATGCGTACAACGCACACAAGTCTTCATTTGAGAAAACTTGCTATTCGTTTCGTTATTTCCACAAAATATGCAAACAAATAGGTGATTAAGGGTCATATTACTTCGTTATACATCGGTTAGCCTCAAAACGGGCAATCCAATCACTCTCGCATTGAAACCAATGTGTATGATGCACACAAGTCTTCACTTGAGGAAACTTGTTATTTGTTTCGATATTTCCTTAAAATTTACAGAGAAATATGTGAATTAGAGTTATATTACTTCGTTACACATCGGTTAGCCTCAAATGGAGCAATCCTATCACTCTCCCATTGAAAACAATGCGTACAACGCGCAAAAGTCTTCATTTGAGGAAACTTGCTATTCGTTTCTTTATTTCCTCAAAATATGCAAACAAATTGGTGATTAAGGGTCATATTATTTCGTTATATATCGGTTAGTCTCAAAACGGGCAATCCTATCACTCTCACATTGAAAACAATGTGTATAATGCACACAAGTCTTCAGTTGAGGAAACTTGCTATTCGTTTCGATATTTCCTCAAAATTTGCAAAAAATAGGTGAATGAGAGTCATATTACTTCGTTAAACATCGGTTAGCCTCAAAATGAGCAATCCTATAACTATCTCATTGAAAAAAATGCGTACAACACACACAAGTCTTAATTTGAGGAAACTTGCTATTCATTTCGTTATTTCCACAAAATATGCAAACAAATAGGTGATTAAGGGTCATATTACTTCGTTATACATCGGTTAGCTTCAAAACGGGCAATCCTATCACTCTCGCATTGAAACCAATGCGTATAACGAACACAAGTCTTCACTTGAGGAAACTTGTTATTTGTTTCGATATTTCCTCAAAATTTACAGAGAAATAGGTGAATTAGAGTTATATTACATCGTTATACATCGGTTAGCCTCAAATGGAGTAATCCTATCACTCTCGCATTGAAAACAATGCGTACAACGCACACAAGTCTTCACTTGAGGAAACTTGCTATTTGTTTCGATATTTGCTTAAAATTTGCAAAGAAATAGGTGAATTAGAGTCATATTAGTTCGTTATACATCGGTTAGCCTCAAATGGAGCAATCATATCCCTCTCGCATTGAAAAAAATGCGTACAACGCGAACAAGTCTTTATTTGAGGAAACTTGCTTTTCATTTCGTTATTTCCTCAAAATATGCAAACAAATTGGTGATTAATAGTCATATTACTTCGTTATGCATCGGTTAGCCTCACAAGGAGCAATCCTATCACTTTTAAATTGAAAGCAATGCGTACAACGCACACAAGTCTTCACTTGAGGAAACTTGCTATTCGTTTCGATATTTCCTCAAAATTTACAAAGAAATTGGTGAATTAGAGTCATACTACTTCGTTATACATCGGTTCGCCGAAAATGGAGCAATCCTATCACTCTCCCATTGAAAACAATGCGTACAACGCACACAAGTCTTCACTTGAGGAAACTTGCTATTCGTTTCAATATTTCCTCAAATTTTGCAAAGAAATAGGTGAATGAGAGTTATATTACTTCGTTAAACATCGGTTAGCCTCAAAATGAGCAATCCTATCACTCTTGCATTGAAAACAATGCGTACAACGCACACCAATCTTCATTTGAGGAAACTTGCTATTCGTTTCGTTAATTACTCAAAATATGCAAACAAATAGGTCATTAAGAGTCATATTATTTCGTTATACATCGGTTAGCCTGACAATGAGCAATTCTATCACTCTTGCATTGAAATCAATTCGTACAACGCACACAAGTCTTCACTTGAGGAAACTTGTTATTTGTTTCGATATTTCCTCAAAATTTACAGAGAAAGAGGTGAATTAGAGTTATATTACTTCGTTATACATCGGTTAGCCTCAAATGGAGCAATCCTATCACTCTCGCATTGAAAACAATGCCTACAATGCACACAAGTCTTCACTTGAGGAAACTTGCTATTTGTTTCGATATTTGCTTAAAATTTGCAAAGAAATAGGTGAATTAGAGTCATATTAGTTCGTTATACATCGGTTAGATTCAAATGGAGCAATCATATCCCTCTCGCATTGAAAAAAATGCATACAACGCGAACAAGTCTTTATTTGAGGAAACTTGCTTTTCGTTTCATTATTTCCTCAAAATATGCAAACAAATAGGTGATTAATAGTCATATTACTTCGTTATACATCGGTCAGCCTCACAAGGAGCAATCCTATCACTCTTAAATTGAAAGCAATGCGTACAACGCACACAAGTCTTCACTTGAGGAAACTTGCTTTTCGTTTCGATATTTCCTCAAAATTTACAAAGAAATTGGTGAATTAGAGTCAAACTACTTCGTTATACATCGGTTAGCCGCAAATTGAGCAATCCTATCACTCTCCCATTGAAAATAATGCGTACAACGCACACAAGTCTTCACTTGAGGAAACTTGCTATTCGTTTCAATATTTCCACAAAATTTGCAAAGAAATAGGTGAATGAGAGTCATATTACTTCGTTAAACATCGATTAGCCTCAAAATGAGCAATCATATCACTCTTGCATTGAAAACAATACGTACAACGCACACCAGTCTTCATTTGAGGAAACTTGCAATTCGTTTCATTAATTACTCAAAATATGCAAACAAATAGGTCATTAAGAGTCATATTATTTCGTTATACATCGGTTAGCCTGACAATGAGCAATCCTATCACTCTTGCATTGAAACCAATTCGTACAACGCACACAAGTCTTCACTTGAGGAAACTTGTTATTTGTTTCGATATTTCCTTAAAATTTACAGAGAAATAGGTGAATTAGAGTTATATTACTTCGTTACACATCGGTTAGCCTCAAATGGAGCAATCCTATCACTCTCCCATTGAAAACAATGCGTACAACGCGCAAAAGTCTTCATTTGAGGAAACTTGCTATTCGTTTCTTTATTTCCTCAAAATATGCAAACAAATTGGTGATTAAAGGTCATATTACTTCGTTATATATCGGTTAGCCTCAAAACGGGCAATCCTTTCACTCTCACATTGAAAATAATGTGTATAATGCACACAAGTCTTCAGTTGAGGAAACTTGCTATTCGTTTCGATATTTTTTCAAAATTTGCAAAGAAATAGGTGAATGAGAGTCATATTACTACGTTAAACATCGGTTAGTCTCAAATGGACCAATCCTATCACTCTCCCATTGAAAACAATGCGTACAACGCACACAAGTCTTCACTTGAGGAAACTTGCTATTCGTTTCAATATTTCCTCAAAATTTGCAAAGAAATAGGTCAATTAGAGTCATATTACTTCGTTATACATCGATTAGCCTTAAATGGAGCAATCCTATCACTCTCGCATTCAAAACAATGCGTACAACGCACACAAGTCTTCATTTGAGGAAACTTGCTATTCGTTTCGTTATTTCCACAAAATATGCAAACAAATAGGTGATTAAGGGTCATATTACTTCGTTATACATCGGTTAGCCTCAAAACGGGCAATCCTATCACTCTCGCATTGAAACCAATGCGTATAACGCACAAAAGTCTTCACATGAGGAAACTTGTTATTTCTTTCGATATTTCCTCAAAATTTACAGAGAAATAGGTGAATTAGAGTTATATTACTTCGTTATACATCGGCTAGCCTCAAATGGAGCAATCATATCACTCTCGCATTGAAAACAATGCGTACAACGCACACAGGTCTTCACTTGAGGAAACTTGCTATTTGTTTTGATATTTGATTAAAATTTACAAAGAAATAGGTGAATTAGAGTCATATTACTTCGTTATACATCGGTTAGCCTCAAATGGAGCAATCATATCCCTCTCGCATTGAAAAAAATGCGTACAACACGAACAAGTCTTTATTTGAGTAAACTTGCTTTTCGTTTCGTTATTTCCTCAAAATATGCAAACAAATAGGTGATTAATAGTCATATTACTTCGTTATACATCGGTTAGCCTCACAAGGAGTAATCCTATCACTCTTAAATTGAAACCAATGCATACAACGCACACAAGTCTTCACTTGAGGAAACTTGCTATTCGTTTCGATATTTCCTCAAAATTTACAAAGAAATTGGTGAATTAGAGTCATACTACTTCGTTATACATCGGTTAGCCTCAAATGGAGCAATCCTATCACTCTCCCATTGAAAACAATGCGTACAACGCACACAAGTCTTCACTTGAGGAAACTTGCTATTCGTTTCAATATTTCCTCAAATTTTGCAAAGAAATAGGTGAATGAGAGTCATATTACTTCGTTAAACATCGGTTAGCCTCAAAATGAGCAATCCTATCATTCTTGCATTGAAAACAATGCGTACAACGCACACCAGTCTTCATTTGAGGAAACTTGCTATTCATTTCGTTAATTACTCAAAATATGCAAACAAATAGGTCATTAAGAGTCATATTATTTCTTTATACATCGGTTAGCCTGAAAATGAGCAATCCTATCACTCTTGCATTGAAACCAATTCGTACAACGCACACAAGTCTTCACTTGAGGAAACTTGCTATTCGTTTCGATATTTCCTCAAAATTTGCAAAGAAATAGGTGAATTAGAGTCATAATACTTCGTTATACATCGGTTAGCCTCAAATAGAGCAATCCTATCACTCTCGCATTGAAAATAATGCGTACAACGCGCACAAGTCTTCATTTGAGGAAACTTGCTATTCGTTTCGATATTTCCTCAAAATATTCAAACAAATAGGTGATTAAGAGTCATATTACTTCGTTATACATCGGTTAACCTCAAATGGAGCAATCCTATCACTCTCGCATTGAAAACAATGCGTACAATGCACACAAGTCTTCATTTTAGGAAACTTGCTATTCGTTTCGTTATTTCATCAAAATATGTAAACAAATAGGTGATTAAGAGTCATATTACTTCGTTCTACATCGGTTAGCCTCAAAAGGAGCAATCCTATCACTCTCGCATGTGAACCAATGCATACAACGCGCACAAGTCTGCACTTGAGAAAACTTGATATTTGTTTCGATATTTTCCTCAAAATTTGCAAAGAAATAGGTGAATGAGAGTCATATTACTTCGTTATACATCGGTTAGCTCAAATGGAGCAATCCTATCACTCTCGCATTGAAAACAATGCGTACAACGCACACAAGTCTTCATTTGAGGAAACTTGCTATTCGTTTCGTTAGTTCTTCAAAATATGCAAACAAATAGGTGATTAAGGGTCATATTACTTCGTTATATATCGGTTATCCTCAAAACGGGCAATCCTATCACTCTCGCATTGAAAACAATGCGTACAACGCACACAAGTCTTCACTTGAGGAAACTTGCTAGTCGTTTCGATATTTCCTTAACATAAAAATTAATTTTTTAACTTGTACATTTCAAACTACAACATTAAATAGCACATAGACCTAGGATTTTACCGGTATTGTTCAATATGAACATTTCTTCTATTTTTATGCATACCACACATCAAACCATGAATATACATATATAACATAGTTTAAGCATTTTATACCATCAAAACAAATTTTGATTGGTTGAAAATACATTTTGACCATACAAAACATATTTAAACCATAAAAATGAACTAAGGAAGAGATAAAACACTTTTTAACCTTTAATGGAGATCTTCTTCTTGCTTTCCTCTTCTTCTTCTCTTCTCCAAAATGAGTAGCACACTTTCAACTCTCAAAAATTCTCTCACAAAAGCTCTAGCTTCTCTCTAAAAGTTATCTCTCTATAGTTTAGTGAATAGAGCAAATGAGAAAACAACTTATACAAGTCTTTGCCCCTCTTTATTTATAGAAATCTAGGTTCCTCCTAATTAAGCTCCTAATCAACCAACACTAGTCAATTAAAGCTCTAATCTTGCTTACTATGCATGAAATGACCACTTGATAGACATTTTGAATGATCATATAAATGACTAGGGTGGTTAGGGGTTGCTTGAACAACTTTGCACTAAAAAATCAACCTACAAGCAAGCTTCACATCCTTGTGGGCCCCAAAATTCGGAATTGCTATTTTATTACAACAATTTGGCTTTATTTTTTTATGTCCTATATAATTATATAAGCATTCATATATATATACACCAATATATGGATACATATTCACATATACATGCACATTAGGCTCCACTTTGGACCTTTGGAATTAAATATATTTGGCTCATCCATTAAATTTAGTTGGACTCAATTTAATTGTTATATTGGGCTAATATTTAATATCCTATGTTACATTTAATTAAATCAAACATTGGGCTTGTTTAATTATTACATGGATCAAGACTTAATTAAATTACATGGTCTACTAGATTAATTTATTGGACCTAGTTTAATACATCATTTGGACTTATAATATAATCAAATTAGACTGGCTATTTATAAGTCCATTGGACTTCTTAATTAAGTTAGCTTACATAACACAATCACTTACAAATTCTTGAGTTTATTTTAATAAAACTCTAACACAAATTAATACAAGTACTTTGACTTGATTAAATTAATTCATTGACTAACTCTTATCATCAAATTAGATTTATAATATCGTTACTTATACACATACAATTATTCTCACATTGGGTTATCTTTAATAATTCACTTATTTCTTCTTTCTCATTAATTCTACAAGTAATTCACTTGTTCATTATAATTCTTCTTATTTGTCATTCAAGACCAACATACAAGTTTTGTGATCTCATCACATAAGCTTCTCTTGCATTCCTTTTTCCTTCTTGAGTTAATTCAAATAAATTTAATTAATTTACTACCTCTCATCATACTACTTAACACATACACACATACTTCATTCATCCTATTTTCTCATGAATATAAATTAAAAAAAAATTGGGTTCGTAATTTTCTCGGTCATTACAACAATAACAACAACAACAACAACAACAACAACAACAATAATAATAATAATAATAATAATATAATAATAATAATAGTAATAATAATAATAATAATAATAATTATTATTATTATTATTATTATTATTATTATAATTATTATTAACAATAATAATAATAATTATAATAATAATAATAATAATAGTAATAATAATAATTATTATTATTATTACTATTATTACTACTATTATTATTATTATTATTATAATTATAACAGTAATAATTATAATAATTATACCAATAGTAATAATTATAATAAGTATTATAATAATAATAATAATAATTAATAATAATAATAATAATAATAATAATAATAATAATAATAATAATAATAATAAAAATAAAAACACTAATAATAATAATAATTGTAATATTCCAGATATTTACAAGAATTGTAAATAAGATTTGAAATAATTAATTAAAGGTTATGGTTTAAAACTTAGAGTTGTCGAAGTGAGATGTGTAGAAAATAGGTAAATATTTTTTTTAACATAATTTATTTGTTAGAAATTAAATGTGGGAATATTTTAATAATGCATGTAGAGAATTTATTAAGGAAATAAATTCATTTGAAAAGTGAATGTGAATATATATATATATATATATATATATATATACCTAAAGCGTGTTTGTTAGCCAAATAAGAGGACGAGTAAGTTAATACTCAATTAAATTAATAAATTAATTAGTTTCAATATGAAGTCATAAAATATAATTAATTAGATTAATTATATTAGTATAAGTTAAACTTATGAAAAATTTAGGATGATTGTCTTGGATGACAATAATGTGAAGTAATTAATTAAGTAATTAATTTAATTATTAAGTTGTTGTATAAAGTCCATTAATGGATTTAAAACAAGCCTAATATTTTAAATGTTAAAAGTCTTGTTGGTATTTATAAAGATGTTCAAATAAATTTAAGAATTTAGCCTCATGAAAAGTCCAAGTAATTTAATTACTACTAGTGGACTAGCCCAAAAGGATTATAGATGTTAGCTCAATATGAGAATATTTGCATGAATGGGGTAATTAAATAAGAGAACCCAATAAAAATTAAGTTATGTAGCCCAAATAATTTAAAAGTTAAATGATGGTCAATGTGTTGGGAGAAGAATTTCAAGTATTGATTGAGTGTAGAGAATTAACTAATATATGGTTAATTGATTAATCTTAGTTGGTAGACAAGAGAGAGCATTAACCAAACATTGGTTAATTGCTAGGTAAGTAAATATGATGAAGAGAATTAATTATGGAAGAGTTAATTGAGTAACCTAAAGTGATAGAATAATTTAAAGCAAGTCTAATTGGATTATACTATAAGTCCAAATGAGGTATTAAACTAGGTCCAATAAATTAACCTAGTAGTTCATATAATTAATTAAACTAGCCCAACGTTTATTTTAATTAAATGCAACATTGAGAATTTAATGTTAGCCCAATGTAATAAATAAGTTGAGCCCAAACAAATTAAATGAATGAGCCCAACTTATTTAATTCCTAAGTCCAAAGTGGAGCCTAATAAGAAGTCAAAATGTTGGTCAATAGTTATATATATATATATATATATATATATATATATATATATATATGAAAGTAGTATGCCCTCAAGCCAATCACATTTGATGTGATAAGCATATACTTTGTAATCTTGTTCATTTATTAATAAAAGTATCAATGCATTTTTTTATTCATGATTAATTACTTGAATTAATCAAATGGATAAACTCATAGTTTTTGAGCAATGCTTTTAGAACCATGATGAGGATCATGCTAATGAGATCTAAATTCAAGATAGCTCAAAACCAAAATTGTTCCTAATCGTTGGATCACTAAAAGGGGATTAGTAGATCCGGATAGATTGGTACATACTATGCTTGCTCTTATGAAGAGGATGATTGATCTCGTAATCATTTGTGTAGAGACACTAAAGCAAGTATGTAGGTGCTTATTAGAGAATAAGTTCACTGAACGTGACTCGCTCAAGGAACACCTAATGGAGTTTTACTTGTCTATCAATAGGAGTTCCTTATGTGATAGTCGTACAAGTGATCATTGGACTTGAGATCACCATAGTATCTTATGTGTACTAAGTTATACTTTGACATATTCCTTAAGACCTATTGGTATATCAAAGGATATGCTTGGGTATAATAAGGTACACATGGAGATAGGTGAATGATCAACAAATGATCTATCACTTCCAGTAAAGGGAGAGAGTGTCTTATGCGATTCAATAAGTGACAACTCAAAAATCCCTGGCCAGGGTTGAATGGAATTAGAAAGGAGTTTCTAATTGACATTAACTAGAGTTGTGTATTTGTAAATTGAAATGCATATAATCAAATAAATAAGACTTGACAGAAATTTCGTGTCTTATATTTGATTGGGACATTGTATGGTAGAAGGATTGAATTGTACGGTAACTATTTGCTGAATTGTACGGTAACTATTTGCTGAATTGTTCTAATTTATTTATTATACAACCGGTTTAATATGGAGAACCTAAAGGGCGACACCGCAAAAGAGTAATATTTATTTTAGAAGCGAATGACATAATTGTAATAATAAATTAAGTATATTTAATTTATACTATAGTGATAGAATAAATTAAATAGCTTAATATTTATAATTTAATATTTTAGAAATACTAATTATAAATTAATAAGAGGAGTCTTATTATTATTATTATTATTACTAGTATTATTATTTAGTTCCTAAATGGTTTAGGAATTAATTAATAATTAGTAGTATTATTAAATAATTAAGTTCCTAAATAATTTAGGAATTATAATTATAATAATTAATTAAGTTACTAAATGGTTTAGTAATTAATTAATAAGAAATACTCTCATTATTAAATAATTAAGTTCCTAAATGGTTTAGGAATTGTAATTAATTAATTTAGTTCCTAATTAAATTAGAAATTAAATTAAAACCCTAATCCTAAATAGTTTAGGAGGGTTGACTAGATCTATAAATAAGAGGAGTCTTATCATAGATCTAGGTTACACACTCTTTCATTAGAGAGGGAGAGTACTCCATAATTCTCTACATCTAAGGAGATAGAGAGAGAGAGAATTAGGGCTAGCCACCCATAGTTTGGAGAAACCATAATCCACTTCTTTAATTCATAGATTTCTTGGTGGATCACCTCTAGAGGCTTCACACTTGGGGAGCTAACATTGATCCGTGGAATCTAATCAGTGAATTTGAAGAAGAACGTGAAGGATTAAAGGGAGATGAACTTGTACCCGTGGAAGCTTGGTTCTACAAAGGTATAAATTCTTTTATCCTTCAATTAATAATAGTCGCATAAGAAAGATCCGGGTTATTGGTTTGTACAAAATTATTAAAATTTGATTTTCTTGCTTCCGTTGCGCTTATATAATTTGATTATATGTATGCCATATTTTTGCAAATCAATAGTGGTATAAGAGCCAAACTTATGCAAATTATTAATTGTTTTAATTTCATATATGTATGGGTATGTGTTTAGAATAATTTATTGGGCATAATTTGTGGTATAGAATCATGGGTCTTGAAAATCAATTCCAAAAATTGTGTTTTGGAACAAGGAAAAAAAAAAAATCGCGACTGCTATAGTAATCGGAATGGCAATTTGGTAATTTTTGTGCGTAATGGCAATTTCGTAATTAGCTGGTGCAGTGGCATTTTCGTAAATTCCTGGCGCGGTGGCATTTTCGTAAATTCCTGGCGCGGTGGCAATTCTGTAATTAAACTGAGCGGTGGCATTTTCGTAAATAAAACGTGTGGTGGCATTTTCGTAATTACTTGGTTCCGGTGGCAGTTTCGTAAATATTGATTTTTCAGATTTTTCAATGGCATTTTTGTATTTTGAGCAGATTTTTAAAATTAAAAAAATAAAAGGTTTATTTTGGGTGATTTTAAAAATCCAAAAATTACAAAAATATAATAAAAATAAATAGTTTATTTTTACATGATTTTATAATTAAAATAAATAGTTTATTTTAAATATGAAATTGGATTTCATACAACTTTAAATTGCCCATTAAATGATACCAATACATGTATGAAATGATTTATTTAATTCATGAGATGAATATTATTTATTAATATATATATATTGATATATATGATAATAAATGTGATTGATTATGGACTATTGACTAATGTGATTTGATTTAATTTTAATTAAATGCATGAATGAATGAGTTTTAATAAATGGGGTCTGCATACCTCGTCTTTCTAATTTTTCTTATGTATAATTCTATCTCCCTCCTATGTACTTCCCCTTGACTGTTGATCAAGGTTTCTATTTATTGTAAATAATTTGTAATAGGATTAGTTAGAATTATTTTGAAGAATTGGAGCAAAGAAGCAAGGAGCGCATGAAGACCCGTTTGTAATGGAGCCCGAATTTAAATGTAATAGTTACATTTAATTTAATTTATTCTTGCAACCTAGGTTTGACCAATTGTTTTATTTGGTGGCTCGAATAAACCAAACTAGAATAAAAATCCATAATCAATCCAAGTAGAATATAGTATTCTATATGTGCATGCTTATTTATATATAGTATATATTATCAAACATGCTTCGCATGTTAATTAATATGACGCGTATTTTATATATATATGTACATGTGCGCTAAACAAGATGAGACAATTAATATTAATAAACCCCTCATGATGTAGAATAAATATTATTTATAAAATGAATTAAAATGTTTAATTCATGAATTAAAGGAGTTTAATTCAATTAAATAAAATTAGAATTGTTCTAATTTATTTATTCTACTACTCATAATATTAAGTTGTAACGTTCAAAGATATTTATTAAAAATATCGAACGTCGCCTTTTAGCATGGTAAAACGATAGAGTATCAAATAATCATTATAAGTTTGTTGTGTCACACAAGGCTTATATTAATTTTTTGAGATGTTGTTTTATCACATTTAATGTTTATAAAAAGAATTGAACATTACTGTTTTGTTGTGTCACACAAGGACGGTCTTTTTCTCTTCTAATATAAGAAAATGCTAGGTTGTACTTAACTTGGATAATTTTGATTTGGATGTGTCACGCATAATCATAATAATCTAAGAGGCAAAATAAAAGGAGTTACATGTTAATGTAATTGACAAGAGTTGTCTACCTATTTATTTATATATCGTTTGTTGTGTCACACAAGGCTATATGCATTTGAAATAGGATCCTTATTCTCACTAGCAAATCTTTAACTAGATTTGGCGAACTATATAAGGAGGGTAATATAGTTTGATGAAAATAGTGGGAGACACCATTTTAAATAAAGACCTAATTTATTTTGGTAATTAATAAAACGAATGCATGTTAATGTTGTTATTAATTCACTTAAAGAATATTGCTATGTTTAATTCACTAACACTGCATAGCATAATGTATGCCAACAATTAATCGAACCGAATTGTTCGGATTGATTAAACAAATTTGAGAATAGTTCTCAATGCTGAAAAGCTAGCAAATGTCTTTAATTTGCCTATTCCTACAAACGTTGTAGACTAAGCCTCTGAGGAAGAGATTGCTATTTTATGAAATGGCAAGATGATGCAAAGGTGGCTCAATGCATCATGCTCACATCTATAAGTATCGAGTTACAGCTGTAAGGATTTAAGCCCAGAAAAACCCAATATTGATATTTATTTTATTATTTTAATAATAAAATTTAATTTCTTTTTGCATAATTAAATGTGTCATGAATTTTGTCCATAATTATACATTTTATAATTTATGTATATGAAGGAGTGTCATATACAGAAGACATAAATTGTATGTTACGTATAATTTAAAGAAATTATATTGTTCTCAATCTTAAATGTAAATGGACATGCCATTCTAGTAGATTGTAATACGCTTGATTTGATGACTTGTCTTAGTCATGTAAAGTAGAGACTTTAATCTAATGTATTGGTGCATTTTTTGAAATACATAGAACTGGATCGTTACGAAAAATTATTTGTTAAATACTGTTATTACGAATAATTTTCAATTACTATTAATGTGCAATTACTCTTAATCCTGAGAGAATAATGAACTTGATTTTATAATGTGTGTCACTTTAATATATTAAAGAGTGAGATTTTTAATATAATCAATACCTCAATATGTTGGGCGATATATATTATGAAATTGGGAACATGTATTTTTCAAGATGGAATTCTACAATTAAATTGTAATATCCCCTTGAGATAATTTATTTGGTTGATCACCAGAATCTTGGCCAAGTATTTTAGTAATTTATATTACTAAAGTATTAATTTAATTTATTAAATTAATGAGTGATCAAAAGTTTATAAATTATGTACTCAAGGATATAAGCAGTAAACGTAATGGATTAACAGTTTTATTCCTACACACGATTATGGATATTAATGTAGAGGAGTATTTTTGCAAGATACTAATAGTGGACAGATTTAATTAATTAATTTTAATTCTATTAATTCTAGAGTGCAATTATAACTATTTAGTGGAATTAGTTATAATTAATATAATTCTAATTGATTAAAGAGTTAATCAGAAATTAGTGTTATATTGAAGCTAGAATTATAGAATCCTACTTGATCCCCACTCTAGCCCTTATTAAGATATAACAGAAAAGGGAGGATAAAATATATACGTAAGTTTTTCAATTATCCTGATAATTATCAGGGAGTTAAGGACTTTATATATTTTATTACTCAGTATTTTTGAGTCCACACTCAGAAAAAGTACGTAATATCAAAAGAAGGATAATAGAGAGGAAGATTAGGAGGAGCAGAATACATCATCAGAATAAGCTAAAGTTCTCCATTGTGCTACAACCAAGCACGAGGTATGCAATATATTTTTGATTATGCTAAATTATGAGAAAGATTTTGGGATAATAATTTTAAAAAGTAAAATTATTAATTTATTTGGAAATCGTTTCCTTCAATTGGCATCAGAGCAAACTCATAATTTTGATATCAGTTATATTATTTACCGATTTTTAGTTGGTATCATATTCACGGATGCATGAATAATTATTTTACTGCTATTCATGATCTGCACGTATGGCTTAATGGCAGTTTGATTTTGACCCAGCATAATAATAAATAAAAAAATCATGAGGAGATATAACCATCAGATTCGCCGAAAGGGATTACTGAATAATGTCGTTTGCGTAAATTCTGCTTACATATAATTTGATTGTTATTACTAACTATAGGCAGATGTATCTCAGTTGGCAGAGTACTTGGTTTGCCATTTCAAGGTTCTGGGTTCGATACCTTTTATCTCCAGATTGTTATTAATTTTAGAGCATTACTGTAATATCCCAAATATTTCCAAAGTGATCTAACAAGATTTAAGCAAAGGTTATCAATGCAAAACCTAAGATCGATTGCTCAAGCATACCTTGAGCTATCTAAAAGAATATATACGACTCGAAACTACGATCGTATACAACAAAGAGGTTAAAATCTTTAACCGAAACTATATGTTATGTGATTAGTAAAGCTTGAATTAAGCTTTTAAATGTGTTGTATGTGAATTATCTATGTGTAGGATTTTGTGTTTTGGTTTGAGTAGTTAACCTTAACACTTATTAAAAATCAGAAGTCAATTTAGGGCAAAAACCTAAATTGGAAAAATAGTTAAAACCTAAACCCTAACCCTAGGGTCTAAACCCTAGGAAATAACCTAGGTCCTTGAGCAAAATGTGAACGTCAAATTGACATTCCGTTTCAAGATTCAACCTTCCCACGATTTGAAAACACGTAACAGTCAATAAAAGTTTTTCTCGAAAAACGTGTACAAGCACTATTCACGAGGTGACGTTTTTCATTCGTTTGACTGTTTCTTTCATCTGTAGGACTTCTTACATTTCACAACATAGTGATAATATGAGGTTTAGATGCCAGGGAATCAATAAAATTTTCTTGGGAAAAAGACGAAAAAGACACGATTTACGAGAAAACGTTTGTCGTCTTTTTGAACGTTCTTTTCAACGTTTGGACTTTTTCCATTTCACGATATAGCATTTATACGGGGAATAGATACCAGGGAGCCACTGATATTTTTTCCCAAATTAAAACGTAAAACGCTCTTCAAACGGAAATGCTTTCTATTTTTGATCAAATCGTTGATGGATATAGTGTTTGTATGCAACACCGGTACGTAATAAGCAATAAAAGATTTTCTCGAAAAGTGTGTCGGAAATAAGACGAAATAGGGAAAAGACGAAAATAAATATTATTTTTGACTTTTTGGTCTTCTAACCATTTTCTGGGAAATGGTCGTCAAAAATACTATTCACCGAAAAACGTGCCAAGTCTTTTGGACTTTTCACTTTACAAAATAGTGTTTATTCGGAACAAAACTCAGTAAAATCAAGTTTTTAAATCATTATAAGTTAACCATTTAGTTGGAATCAGACTGTTATATAATTAACTGCTATTTCATCCGTATTGTTTTCGTCAAACGGAAGACAAGATAAGTTAACATTAAATTTGAATAATCAAATTTATCAGATTAATACCTAATTATATTATTCAGTCATAATTAGTGTCTAGAATGAAAGAAATTTATCAATCACGTCGCCCGGTAGGTATATTTGAGAAAAATATACGGAAGATTATCCGAGATTAACTCAAGGAAAACTTTGAGGGTCAGACGAGACATCATATTAATAATGTATGATGTATTTTATGAATAAAATATGTATAACTAATTAAAACTTAAATTACTAATGCGAAATATTTTAAATTAATCGCACGCGATTTATCCGATATACAGAAGTCGGAAGAAAGAGCTCACTAAGCTTGCTTTGGAAGCTAAAAGAAGTGTATTGGAGAAGCTTTATTAAGCTTGTTCAAGAAGTTTGGTCTTAATGACCTAAATACCCTAACTTTGAAAGTCCTATAAATAGAAGGCTTAAGTTCATTAGTTCTTTACCATTTTGAAAGCTAAAGAGCAAATATAGAGAGAGTTCTTGTGAGACAAGAATCGATTGCAAAGAAATAGTTAAAGCTTGCAATAATAAAAGGTACGATTCTTAGTTATTGTAATGTTTATTTTTACCGACGAGGCTCAAGAACATAAGTCGTAGCCATGTACGATTTTTCGTTCTCCGTGTTCCTTATGACTTGAGCAAGTCGTTGTTATGTCAAATTTCATTTCATAGTTTAAAGTTCAAGAACATACGTCGTATCCATGTACGGTTTATCCGTTCTCCGTGTTCTTCGTATGTTCTGGAGTATTATTATAAATTGTTATAATTAAGTAAACAAGTCGTTATAATGACCAAATTTTGTCAATTATAAAGTGTTATAATCACATATGTAAGCAGTTATAATGCTCAAATTATTTCAAGTATGAAATCCATAAACTCAAGAACATAGTCGTAGTCATGTACGATTTTTCGTTCTTCGTGTTCTTCGTGTGTTCTTGAGCAAAAGTCATAATTTCTACATAAGTAGGTCTATGATTTGGTAATTTAGTGTTATGGGATGATGAAACATGATGGCCTTGCTAAATAATGCTTGTGGCATCAAGTTTTAGTAGTCGAAACTAAGAACGATGAAACTTTGTTCTTCGTGTTCTTCGATTCGTTCTTCGTGTTCTTGAGAAAAAGTCATGAAATCTTATATAAGTAGGTTTATGATTTTGTTATTTTTATGTTATGAAGTGATACGGGGTGTTAGAACATGTTATCTTAGCAAATTAATGCTTGAGGTATCATGTTTTACCAATCGGGTCAAAGAAAGTTAAGTCTAATATACTAGCAGAATATTTTTGGTAATTTCCGAAAATTTAATTTCTGAATCTTCCTTAGACATCTAAATGAAACTTGTAGATCATGAAATTCTAAGCAATTTAGACTCAAGAATCACTCAAAAATGTTTTCGTATGACAAAGTTATGGCTGTCACTGTAAAAGAGGTCAGAATTATGAATCAGTTTTAGATCAGTCCCATTAATGGGAAATATGTGTAAATAAGTAAGGAATCTCGAACTTTTGTCTGAATGAAAGTTGTAGGTACGGAAGTTACAAACGCGTGAAATTTTGAACGACTCAAAAATGTTTTAAAACGAAGAAGTTGTGGCCGTTTGATCGAGTCGGGGTCTAGCAGCCATACATGCTGCCTATTTTTTAAAAGTGGCTTAAAAATGAGTTTTTGAGTTAGCCAATTTTTCAATTAATTCCACCAATGAAAATAGTCTAGTTAAGTTATTCTAAGACTTATTCAAAAGGAAAATTTGATAAACTAACGTTCGGGGTCGCGTAACCCTTTTTGTAGGCGTTTAACGATTTCCGGGAAAACCCTAACATGGTTTTAAGGCAAGTCTTCTAACTCTTGCTATGTGCTACTTGTGTAGTATTGTTAAAATGATAAATGAAATATGAAATGTCATGTTGTTATGTGATAGATGTTATGTGAAGCCTTTAAATGATGTTTTAAAGCCTTCTAACTGTTATGTTTTATGTTTACGAGTTACGAACATGATTTATACACTTTGTATGTCAATGTGATACAAATTGTTAGAATGTGAGTTATATGTGATATTAAATAGAGAATTATGTTCAGTCAAGGCATGTTAAAGTTTATATGAAAGCATAAACTGCGTATGTGCTGTATGTTAGACTTGCTGAGCCGTCGTGCTCACTCTTGCGAATAAAACCTTATTTGCAGACTAAAGATGAACGTTAAGAAGATCATGAACGTAAAGATGAAGCGTAGATTAGGTTTTCATGTTTATTACTTATATTTGTATAAGTCATATTGACTGTTGTAATAAAAACAAACAAACATGTAACCGAATATTGAATGAATGATATAAATTATTATCATCAGAATGTTGTTATGTCTTTATTTTGATATAACCTAGAATTGTTAAAACTTAACATAGTATTGATAATGATCTACTTATCTGGATGAGGATCGGTAAATAACTTGTGAGTGATGTACATCCGAGACAGGACTAAGCGATGTTGACTGGTCAAATCCATCGTTAAGGTTCCTCGGACCCAGGTATAACTCGTTATTACTATTCTGAATACCATATAAGTAGGATTATTGATATGAAGAGATATCACTATAAACAAATATGTTTCGAATGAGGGTTTTAACTAGTTGGGTAATGTTCTGTACGGAAAGAGAATTTTGCACCGGACAAAGATACAACCATTTGTCACGGATAAAGATGCAAACATTTATCACGGGTGAAGATGCAAACATTCACCGCGAGATTCTTTGTTCCCAAGAGCCGTCCTAATGATTTAATTCCGTGGATGTTGGAACATGTAAAGTTATAGAATATTTAAATCTTAAGGTTAAAATTAGACCGTTATATATGGTTTTATCCATTTATACGGATGAAATACAAGTTGATACTTATATACTTATGAGACTGAGATCAAGTTAAGATCCAAGGACAAAGTTAAGAGAAAATTTTAATGTATAGTCTAAAATAAGACTAATTCAACCAATATGATTATGGGATCATTGGTTAAGTCGATAGATGTACGAAATTAACGCACAAGGTCCGCCGCATCGAAAGCGCGGGGATTTTGGGGGCGTTACAATTACAGGCTTTCTGGAATGTATTTTATTTGTCAGGCTAAATTTCCAGAATTGGATGTAGTGCAGTTGGTGAAATGTTGGTTTGCCATATTAGAGATACTGGGATCGAAACTTGCGGCATTAATTATTTTTAAATAAATATGCAACAGTTTTATAAAAAAAAAAAAAAAAATTGTATCTGGCAAGAATCGAACCAGTGACCTCCTCTTAGGTAACCTAGACTTGTACCAACTCAACTACTAGTCTATTAGTTAAATATGTAGATTCATATACTTTAAAACTAATATATTCTTAGTTAGCATATTCACATATTTTAAATTGTGTGCCTATTTTCATTTATGTTAAAATGAATTGGAATGCTACAATTGATATGTTTAATTGTTATATTTTTCATAATTGATGAAATTGTTAAATGTGAATATGCATGTATCTTAGTTTACATGTTTATATGTATTAATATGAGATATTAATATAATTACATATTTTTAAATAAATAAAAATCCTCAATTTTTTATAAATAAGAAAATCAAGTGGGAGAAAGAATTGTATGTCTTACGGCTTCCATCATTGGTCCATTATATTGGTGCATGTATCTAATCTCAAATTTTGTGAGTTCCCTTCGGAAGATACATGAATCTAGTTATATTAGATATGGATTTCCTTGTGATAAATTTATTTAAGTTTTATTATGAATTATTTCCTTTCGAAATATTTGTATTAAAATTTTAAAGAAAATTTAAATGGATGGTATACACTTGACAAAATATAAATAATAATTCTCCCTATCGGAGTGATACTTATTATTATTGTTTTGGGCTGAATAAAATGATGAATTATTTTATATCATGAGATGTCAAGATATAAAAATAATAGTAATTTTAAATTATTCTTATTTTTCCTTTCGAAAAGAGAATTATTTGAAATTAAGTTGCCATGTTTATTTTATGTTTGTGTTTGAGGATTACACTTTCATATTATATGCAAAAGTTTGTTTTTATTAAATGACCATTTAATTTATGCATGTTGTGTGATTGTACAGATTACCATGTCGTCGTTCAATCCCCTTGTTGTTATCCTTAAAGAAAATAAATTAACTGGACCAAATTATGTAGACTGGAAAAGAAATCTTGACATTGTGTTGACGGCTGAAGACTACAAGTTTGTACTGACTGAACCTTGCCCAGTTTTTCCAGAAAATGCTACCGTTGCACAAAGGAATAACCAAAAGAAGTGGCAAAAGGCTGATGATATGGCTCGTTGCTATATTTTGGCATCCTTGTCAAATATATTGCAACACCAATATCAGTCTATTACCACTGCTAAAGAAATCTTGGATAGCCTTCATGAAATGTTTGCTGATCAGAGTCGTGCTGCACGACAGACTGTGATGAAAACACTCACGAATTCCAAGATGTCTGAGGGATCTTCAGTTCGGGATCATTGTTTAAAAATCATTTCTTACTTAAACGAACTGGAAATCCCGAGAGCAACAGTTGACAAGGAAACCCAGGTTGACATGTTGCTAGAGACCTTGCCTAATTCCTTCAATCAGTTCAAACTTAATTACACTATGAACAAAATGTCTTTATCATTACCTGAACTGATGAAGGAACTCCAGGCAGCAGAGGGTATTTGTGACGCCCCCAAATCACTATACTTACTATAGATGACTTGGTGCTCACTATAAATGCTAAATCAATAGGTTTATAGATGATTTCCTTTATTCTCAAACAAAGTTCTCATCGTAATTCCCAAAGATCTTTCATTATTTTATATCAAGTCCTTATAATTGATATAAGAGACTTAATACTTAAACATAATCTTTTTATCCTTAATATTTAGATATTCTATAACTTTACATGTTTCAACATCCACGGTATTAAATCATTAGGACGGCTCTTGGGAACAGAGAATCTCGCGGTGAATGTTTGCATCTTCACCCGTGATAAATGTTTGCATCTTTATCCGTGACAAATGGTTGTATCTTTGTCCGGTGCAAAATTCTCTTTCCGTACAGAACATTACCCAAATAGTTAAAACCCTCATTCGAAACATATTTGGTTATAGTGATATCTCTTCATATTAATAATCCTACTTATCCGACATTCAAAATAGTAATAACGAGTTATACCTGGGTCCGAGGAACCTTAACGATGGATTTGACTAGTCAACATCGCTTAGTCCTGTCTCGGATGTACAACACTCACAAGTTATTTACCGATCCTCATCCAGATAAATAGATCATTATTAATACTATGTTAAGTTTTAACAATTCTAAGTTTAATCAAAGTAAAGACGTAACAAGAGAATGTGATAAAACTTGATAATATTTATATAATATCCGGTTACATGTGTTGAACTTGTTCTTATTACAAAATGTCATTATGACTACAATTAAGAACAGTTAAGGAAAGCAGTAAACTAGTCTACGCATTTCTTCTTTCCTTTCTTCTTCGAGCCGGAGCTCTCGGGTTTGTCTGCACATTATGTTTATATGCAAGGGTGAGCTAAAATGCTCAGTAAGTCTTAAACTCATAACATATAAGTGAACTCACACCGATAAGGATTGTAAGGACTCATGGAATAACAATTGATATTTACAAATGTTTTAACATAGCAAGACTGAGTGGTGGTTAGACCTTGAACTGTTCTTTGTCTTTCGACTTAGAACCTTTTACAGTGGATATAGAAAGGGGATCAACCTAACGACATCCTATGTTATGCATAACATACAATACACTGGACAGATCAAGAACAATAATACATATTTGTTCATCTCAGTTTACTTCACATGTCAGGATCGCCCCAAGACGACTTGGTTTGATATAATAAAGCATGATTCGAATTTATCACACGAATAATCATTTCATTTTGCAAGTTATGCCGAAACAAAAAGCAATAACTCTCGTATCAAAGATTTATAACACGTTGCATACAAAAAATGTATAAATCACATAGAAAGCAAGTAAACAAGGTTTAAGGATAGAAAACTTGCCTTTAGCACAATTTAGGGTTTCCCGGTAATCGTTTAAAGCGCCTATACAAAGGGTTTCGCGTACCGAATGTTAGTTTATCGAATTTTTTTGTTCTATACGTGTTTTTATCACTAAACTAGACTATTTTCATTGGTAGAATTTTTAGAAAATTTGGCTAACTCAAAAACTCAAATTTTAGTGCTTCCACCCGAATGCCCCTTAAAATTTTCAGCTTCGACGTCTTTTCCGGTAACTGCCATAACTTTGTCATCCGGAAACATTTTAAAGTGATTTTTGAGTCTAAATTGCTTAGAATTTCATTATCTACAACTTTCATTTAGGTTACTAAGGCAGATTATGACTTTAAATATTCGTAATGTTAGCAGAAAGGTCAGTATGCTTACTTTGAACAATATTTTTAGGGTTAACCATGTGAAACATGGTACCGCTTACTTTAACTCTTTAAGAAATCATGTTGTAAGACTCAATATCACTTTATAACATAAAAATAACAAATCACAAACCTTCTCATAGAAAGATTCATGACTTTTGCTCAAGAACACACGAAGAACACGAAGAACGGTTAAACCGTACATGGTAACGACTATGTTCTTGAGCTTTTGGTTTTCGTACTTGAAATAATTTGAGCATTATAACTGCTTACATAAGTGATTATAACACTTTATAGTTGACAAAAATTATAACGGCTTGTATAATTGATTAAAACAATTTATAAAAATGCTCGGGAACATACGCATACGCGGAGAACGGACGAACCGTACATGACCACTACGTATGTTCATTGAGCTTTAAACTACGAATTGAAATTTGACATTATAACTACTACAAAATGTAGAAAGGCTCAAGAACACGTGAAGAACACGGAGAACGACAATCGTACATGGCTACAACTCGCGTTCTTGAGCTTTTGAAAATTAAAGACGAAAGAAAAATCAAACATAAAAACTATAAGAGATTGTACCTTTGGTGTTTGCAAGCTTTAACTATTTCTTTGCAATATCCAATATAGTAACTCTCTCTCTCAATATATGTATAGCTTTGATACTAGATTTTAAGCTTTGAAAATGAATGGTGAATCAAGTGAACTAAGCTTGCTATTTATAGGAAAAGTCAAGTTTCTTTAATTACACATTTAGTCCTTGAAGTTATTATTAGTTTACATAGGGACTTGGACACATATTTAAGAACTTAGGACACCTCATTAAAAGCACAAAATGGCTGGACATTTTGATCCAATTGCCTAGATTCCATCTTGCTTTACTTTGTGCTCATTGGTCAAAAATTAATCACATGGATAGCTAGCTAGGATTTTGATTGGTTAACTTAATTTTACATGGATTTAGTTGATAATTAGTTAGTGTAACTAGTGTTTCTTTATCTAGTTTAGTTAATCTAACTTGTTTTTCTTTTCTTAACCATGATTGGTCAAGGTTAGTTTAGTCCTTAATTAAGCTAACATGTGATTGGTTGATTAGTAAATCATTTTAACTAATCAAACTTACTTAGTTTAGCCTTAATCTTGATTAGTATACTAATTAGTATAGTTGACTTTTACTATTCACATTTGACTTTTTCGTATTTATACCGTATAATTTTCGTATTATTATCGTATTATTTTCGTATTCTATCCGTATAATTTTCGTATTCTTTTCGTATTTATGAATAGTGCTTTCTAGGGTTTCTAACCCTTAGGGTTCAACCCTTAGGGTTAGGTTTTCTCAAACCCTAAAATTAGGTTTTCTTAAAAAAACTTTTATTGCATATTACGCATCGGTGGTCTAATACAAACACAATATTCTTCAACGGAACGTTCAAAAATAGAAAGCGTTTTCGTTTGAAGAGCGTTTTACATTTTATTTTGGGAAAAATATCAGTGGCTCCCTGGTATCTATTCCCCGTATAAATGCTATATCGTGAAATGGAAAAAGTCCAAACGTTGAAAAGAACGTTCAAAAAGACGACAAACGTTTTCTCGTAAATTGTGTATTTTTCGTCTTTTTCCCAAGAAAATTTTATTGATTCCCTGACATCTAAACCTCGTATTATCACTATGTTGTGAAATGTAAGAAGTCCTACAGATGAAAGAAACAGTCAAACGAATGAAAAAACGTCACCTTGTGAATAGTGCTTTTACACGTTTTTCGAGAAAAACTTTTATTGACTGTTACGTGTTTTCAAATCGTGGGAAGGTTGAATCTTGAAACAGAACGTCATTTCGACGTACATGTTTCGCTCGGGAGCTTAGGTTAGATTTCCTAGGATTTAGACCCTAGGGTTTAGGGTTTAGGTTTTATCTTTTTTTCAGATTTTTGAAAAAAAACTTTTATGTTCCTTTTTCGTGCTAAGGCTGTATACTTGAACCGAAACACATGAATAAGCAATAACGAAGATTCCATAACACATATAAGATGTAATTCAAGCTTTATTTATTCACATAAAGTCGGATTACAACTCTCTCGGAAGTTCGGAATATTACATTCGCCCCTCCTTAAAAGAATTTCGTCCCCGAAATTAACTTATACCATTAAGAAAATAAATGTGGATATTCTATCTTCATTTTATCTTCTAATTCCCACGTTGCTTCTTCGATGGATTGATTTCTCCATATGACCTTGACTGAAGGTATGACCTTGTTTCGCAAGACTTGTTCCTTCCTATCAACAATTTTAACAGGAATCTCTTCATAGCTTAGATCCTTCTCGATTTGAATGGGTTCATAGTTGATGACGTGTTTGTAATCAGGTTTATACGGACGTAATACTGAAACATGAAATACATTATGTATATGTTCCAGCTCTGGAGGTAAGGCTACTTCATAAGCTACCTCACCTATTCTTCGTAATATTTCGAATGGTCCTATAAACCTTGGACTAAGTTTTCCTTTCTTTCCAAAACGAAACTTTCCTTTCCAGGGAGATACTTTTAGGAAAACATGACTACCAACTTCAAAGTCTCTCTTTTGTCGATGTAGATCGGCATATCTCTTCTGTCTTTCTTGAGCAGCTCGTAACCTCAGTTGAATTGTTCGAACTACCTCCGCTGTTTGTTGAACCAATTCTGGCCCAAGCATCTTCCGTTCACCAACTTCGTCCCAACACATCGGTGTTCTACACTTCCTTCCATATAGGGCTTCATATGGTGGCATTCCTATACTAGCGTGATAACTATTGTTGTAAGAGAATTCCACCAAAGGTAAGTGATCTTCCCAACTTCCCTCAAAATCCATCATACAAGCTCTCAGCATATCCTCCAAGGTTTGGATAGTCCTTTCACTTTGACCATCTGTTTGTGGGTGATAAGCAGTACTCATTCTCAATTGTGTACCTAGATGTTCTTGAAGACTTTTCCAGAAGTTCGAGGTGAACCTTGGGTCTCGATCTGACACAATTGAAACTGGCACGCCATGTCTAGAGATAACCTCCTTAATGTATAGCTTTGCTAATCGATCCAAAATGAACTTAACCTTAATTGGTAAAAAGTGAGCTGACTTGGTTAGTCTATCCACTATTACCCAAATGGCATTATGACCCTTCTGTGTGGTTGGTAGGCCTACTACAAAATCCATCGTAATATGCTCCCATTTCCACTCTGGAATCTCTAACGGATGTAACAATCCGCTTGGTCTTTGATGCTCAGCTTTAACTTGCTGACATGTCAAACACCTACTAACGAATTCAGCCACATCTCTTTTCATGTTTGGCCACCAAAAATATTGACTTATGTCTTTGTACATTTTGGTACTGCCTGGGTGTACTGAAAACTTAGTACTATGTGCTCCTGACATGATTTCTTCCTTGAGTTCTTGAACTGCAGGAATCCAAATTCTAGATTCAAATCTAATGATTCCCTCCTTGTCCATCTTGTATTTGTCGTTTATAACCTCTGTTGACTTTTTCAACTTCTTATAATTTCCATCCTCCTCTTGGATTTTCTTAATGTTACCCAACAAGGTTGAGTGATCTTCCATTACGAACAATTTCCTTGTCAAGACTGAACGAACTCTCACTTCTATGTCGAGTCTAGCGAACTCTTTAATCAATTCCTCCTGAGTTGTTAATACATTTAACTTCTCTTGATTCTTCCTACTCAAAGCATCTGCAACTACGTTGGCTTTTCCTGGATGATATAGGATTTCACAATCATAATCCTTAATCAATTCCAACCATCGATTTTGCCTCATATTCAACTCTCGTTGTGTAAAAATATACTTTAAACTCTTGTGATCTGTATAAATTTCACACTTCTCCCCGTACAAGTAATGCCTCCAAATCTTCAAAGCAAATACTACCGCCGCTAATTCTAGATCGTGAGTAGGATACCTTAACTCATAATCCTTTAGCTGTCGTGAAGCATAAGCTATTACTTTGCAATGTTGCATTAAAACACAACCTAATCCTTTATGTGAGGCATCACTGTAGACTACAAGACCTCCACTATTATCAGGTAGTGATAATACTGGTGCCTCACTTAGCCTCTTCTTTAGCTCTTGAAAGCTCTTCTCACATTTATCTGTCCAAGCATACTTCACGGTCTTCCTGGTTAAGTTGGTTAACGGGGTTGCTATCTTTGAAAAATCTTGAATGAAACGTCTATAGTACCCCGCTAAACCTAAGAAACTTCTCACTTCAGTTGGGGTCTTTGGTTGTTCCCAGTTTATTACTGCTTCTATCTTTGATGGATCCACTGAAACTCCACTCTTGTCAATCACATGACCTAAGAACTGAACTTTCTCTAGCCAGAACTCACATTTTGAAAATTTGGCATAGAGTTGTTCCTTTCATAAGGTTTCTAGTACACTTCTTAAGTGTATAGCATGTTCTTCCAGTGTTTTCGAGTATATAAGAATATCATCGATGAACACCACAACATACTTGTGTAAGCAAGACCTAAAAACCCTATTCATCAAGTCCATGAATGCTGCCGGTGCATTCGTTAATCCAAAGGACATTACTAGAAACTCATAATGTCCATAACGTGTTCTAAATGCTGTCTTCGGCACATCTTCCTTTCTCACTTTTAGTTGATGGTAACCTGACCGTAGATCAATCTTAGAGAAATACTCTGCTCCCTTGAGTTGATCAAACAAATCATCAATCCTAGGTAATGGATACTTATTCTTTATGGTCAATTTATTGAGTTCACGATAATCAACACATAATCTTAAAGTTCCATCCTTTTTCTTGACAAACAACACTGGTGCTCCCCATGGAGAAACACTTGGTTGAATGTATTTCTTATCCAACAATTCTTGTAATTGTACCATCAACTCCTTCAATTCCACAGGCGCCATTCTGTATGGGGCCTTCAAAACCGGTGCAGTTCCAGGAGCTAAATCAATAACGAACTCAATCTCCCTATCAGGTGGAAGACCGGGTAGATCATCGGGAAAGACATCCTGAAACTCTCTAACCACTGGTATTTGGTCTATATCTAACCCTTTCTGTTGGGTGTCTAAGATATATGCCAAATAGCCCTGACATCCCTTTTGAAGTAATCCCTTTGCTTGATTTGCAGTTAGACATCGGGATTTTCTTGGTGACTGACTTCCGTTGAAGACTACCGTAGGCTTGGACGTTGTAAGAAATTTAACGGACTTTTGTTGACAATCGATCATCGCTTGGTGATTGGTCAACCAATCCATGCCTAGAATTACATCAAATTCCCCTAATTGGATTGGAATAAGATCGACTCTCAGCTCATGACCCTTGATCACTATGCAACAACCTTTTATGATCTTATTAACAGGAATTAGTTCTTTATTAGCAATCTCTATCATTAAAGGACTTTCTAACAATTCACTAGGCACGTTTAGTTTTCTAGCAAATTCATGGGAAATAAAAGAGCAAGTAGCACCCGAATCAAATAGCACGTAAGCACTTATGGTGTTGATCGGAATGATACCTGACACTACATCCTGTGATGCTACAGCATCTCCCACGGTCATGTTGAATGTCCTTGCCGTTGGACGACCTGGATTAGTTGTTGGGGTAGATTTGTTGCTATTGTCCCCTCCGGCATTTCCTCCCTTTTTAGGGCACAACTTAGCTGGATGCCCCGTGGCTCCACAGTGAAAACATGTGTCTTTCCTTGGGCTAGGACATGCGGTTGCTATGTGTCCCTCTTGTTTACAATTGTAGCAAACATTTTTCCCTTTTAGACACTCTCCTGCGTGTTGTTTACCGCAGTTTTTACATGGCTCGAATGTTTTCTTTTTATTCTCCCCTCCTTGTTGGGAGTTTCCGCCATTGAACCTTCTTTTATTATTATTATTATTTTCTCCCCCATTTCCTCCCTTATTATTTCCCCCCCCCCCCCCTTCATTCCCTCCTTTATTATTATTCCTTTCCTTATTAAATTTTGTGATGGCGTCACTACTGCCTTCAGCAATGATAGCCTTTTCTAGTAGATGGGCGTAACTATCTATTTGTAAGACAGCTACCTTACCATGAATCCAGGGTTTTAAACCCTCCTCAAACCTTCTTGCCTTTTGTTCCTCCGTATCTACTTGATTTGGAGCGAAATGAGCAAGTTCATTGAATTTGGAGGCATACTGGGGAACAGTCATGTCCCCTTGTTTTAAATTCAGAAATTGTACCTCCATTCTATTCTTCAAGCTTCGAGGGAAGTAATTCTCAAAGAATATTTCCTTGAATGCTTCCCACGCAACCACACCTCCCCCGGCACGGGCTTTGGTGGCCTCCCACCAGAAGTTTGCCTCCCCATTCATAAGGTAAGTGGCAAACTTAGTCTTTTTATCCTCAGCAACCTCTGCTAAGTCAAAGGCTTTTTCTATTTCATTTATCCAGCACTGAGCCTCTATAGGCTCAGCGGTTCCTTTGAATTCGGGAGGACTTACATTTTTAAAGTCTTTAAATAAGACTTTCTGTGGTTGGGGTTGTGGCTGAGGTGGTGGTATTGGTATTTGTGGTTATGGTTGTGGTTGTGGGGGTGGTGGTGGGACATTATTTGCAGTTCTATTATCTAAGACTCCTATTAGCCTATCAAGGAATTGTTGCATAGGATCGGGAGTCTGAACATTCCTTTCGTTACTAACACTTGATGTTGCTGTTGCCCTGGTTCTTGGTCTCGGTGGTGCCATTTTCTAAATAAAATGAAACATACGTGTAAATATGAAAGCATTAAAAATTGCAAGACATATTTCTTAAACAAACTTCTTATATAAATAAAATTTGTACAGTACATTATCCGAATGAGATTAATCACTTAACAACTATTAGCATCCCTTATAAAAATGGGAAATGCTAAACAAAATATTTACAACATACTAATATATTACACGTTATTCGACTAGATCTTTCTAGCCTTCTTTTTGATCTTGTGGATCATACTAAGTACCACAGACCTATTGATTTCGAACCCCAAATCTTTGGCGGGTGAAGGGAATTTAATTATTTTTTTCTCGAGCTTGGCATAAGTAGCACCATAAGCTCGTTTAATATGAGCACGATTTGCTCGCAGGAGGTATACTTCCTCTTGGGAAGCTTCTAGCTGCATCTGTAGTTGGTAGCTTCTTTCAGCTTCATCCAACCACCGCCTTTCCAGTACCGCCATAATACCATTGGCCTTGTTCATGTTGGCCTGGTTTTTATTTTGGAGTTGTTCCACACGCTCTTCTTGAGCTTCTCCATATGCCATCATTTCAGCAGCATCCTCTTCCAACTCGGCGATGATCTCATCGTAAGTTGGTAGGTCTATTACATCTGCATCTTCTAATGGGTTTGCCTCTCCGGCATCATGTAGTTCCAAGTTCTGATTTGGCTCCTCTATTTCAGATTCACTACTAGAATGCTCGCTCGGATCACTTTCGTAGTCCAAGACTTGAGCGTTGTCTTCGTGTATGTCAGCCATTTCTACAAAACAAGATTGACTTTAATTAGTATAGTTTTTTTCACATAATGTCTTTTAATTAATTAAGATTTAAAGTTTATTATCATCTTTTAATCTATTAGACTCTTCACAAGTCTATTTAACTTAAACGATCAGATTATATCCTAAAGTACTTGTTACTTTAGAGCTATAATCTACAGCTTTGATACCAACCTGTGACGCCCCCAAATCACTATACTTACTATAGATGACTTGGTGCTCACTATAAATGCTAAATCAATAGGTTTATAGATGATTTCCTTTATTCTCAAACAAAGTTCTCATCGTAATTTCCAAAGATCTTTCATTATTTTATATCAAGTCCTTATAATTGATATAAGAGACTTAATACTCAAACATAACCTTTTTATCCTTAATATTTAGATATTCTATAACTTTACATGTTTCAACATCCACGGTATTAAATCATTAGGACGGCTCTTGGGAACAGAGAATCTCGCGGTGAATGTTTGCATCTTCACCCGTGATAAATGTTTGCATCTTTATCCGTGAAAAATGGTTGTATCTTTGTCCGGTGCAAAATTCTCTTTCCGTACAGAACATTACCCAAATAGTTAAAACCCTCATTCGAAACATATTTGGTTATAGTGATATCTCTTCATATTAATAATCCTACTTATCCGACATTCAGAATAGTAATAACGAGTTATACCTGGGTCCGAGGAACCTTAACGATGGATTTGACTAGTCAACATCGCTTAGTCCTGTCTCGGATGTACAACACTCACAAGTTATTTACCGATCCTCATCCAGATAAATAGATCATTATTAATACTATGTTAAGTTTTAACAATTCTAAGTTTAATCAAAGTAAAGACGTAACAAGAGAATGTGATAAAACTTGATAATATTTATATAATATCCGGTTACATGTGTTGAACTTGTTCTTATTACAAAATGCCATTATGACTACAATTAAGAACAGTTAAGGAAAACAGTAAACTAGTCTACGCATTTCTTCTTTCCTTTCTTCTTCGATCCGGAGCTCTCGGGTTTGTCTGCACATTAGGTTTATATGCAAGGGTGAGCTAAAATGCTCAGCAAGTCTTAAACTCATAACATATAAGTGAACTCACACCGATAAGGATTGTAAGGACTCATGGAATAACAATTGATATTTACAAATGTTTTAACATAGCAAGACTGAGTGGTGGTTAGACCTTGAACTGTTCTTTGTCTTTCGACTTAGAACCTTTTACAGTGGATATAGAAAGGGGATCAACCTAACGACATCCTATGTTATGCATAACATACAATACACTGGACAGATCAAGAACAGTAATACATATTTGTTCATCTCAGTTTACTTCACATGTCAGGATCGCCCCAAGACGACTTGGTTTGATATAATAAAGCATGATTCGAATTTATCACACGAATAATCATTTCATTTTGCAAGTTATGCCGAAACAAAAAGCAATAACTCTCGTATCAAAGATTTATAACACGTTGCATACACAAAATGTATAAATCACATAGAAAGCAAGTAAACAAGGTTTAAGGATAGAAAATTTGCCTTTAGCACAATTTAGGGTTTCCCGGTAATCGTTTAAAGCGCCTATACAAAGGGTTTCGCGTACCGAATGTTAGTTTATCGAATTTTTTCGTTCTATACGTGTTTTTATCACTAAACTAGACTATTTTCATTGGTAGAATTTTTAGAAAATTTGGCTAACTCAAAAACTCAAATTTTAGTGCTTCCACCCGAATGCCCCTTAAAATTTTCAGCTTCGACGTCTTTTCCGGTAACTGCCATAACTTTGTCATCCGGAAATATTTTAAAGTGATTTTTGAGTCTAAATTGCTTAGAATTTCATGATCTACAACTTTCATTTAAGTTACTAAGGCAGATTATGACTTTAAAATTTCGTAATTTTAGCAGAAAAGTCAGTATGCTTACTTTGAACAATATTTTTAGGGTTAACCATGTGAAACATGGTACCGCTTGCTTTAACTCTTTAAGAAATCATGTTGTAAGACTCAATATCACTTTATAACATAAAAATAACAAATCACAAACCTTCTCATAGAAAGATTCATGACTTTTGCTCAAGAACACACGAAGAACACGAAGAACGGTTAAACCGTACATGGTAACGACTATGTTCTTGAGCTTTTGGTTTTCGTACTTGAAATAATTTGAGCATTATAACTGCTTACATAAGTGATTATAACACTTTATAGTTGACAAAAATTATAACGGCTTGTATAATTGATTAAAACAATTTATAAAAATGCTCGGGAACATACGCATATGCGGAGAACAGGCGAACCGTACATGACCACTACGTATGTTCATTGAGCTTTAAACTACGAATTGAAATTTGACATTATAACTACTACAAAATGTAGAAAGGCTCAAGAACACGTGAAGAACACGGAGAACGACAATCGTACATGGCTACAACTCGCGTTCTTGAGCTTTTGAAAATTAAAGACGAAAGAAAAATCAAACATAAAAACTATAAGAGATTGTACCTTTGGTGTTTGCAAGCTTTAACTATTTCTTTGCAATATCCAATATAGTAACTCTCTCTCTCAAATAATTAGATTGAATAAATAATAAAATACTCTAACCCATTAGTATTAAATTACTAAATGGACTAATAAATATTATTATTAATATTTTACATTATTTACATTAATTAATTATCATATTAATTAATATATAAAATTTAATTCACTCATTATATTAAATTTAATTGAATATTTAATTAATGACAACTTATCAATTATTTTTGATATTAAAACTTTAGAGTTTGTTCACTAATAATAATATATATAATTTATATATATTATTTATACACATTACCTTACCTCAAAAATAATTTCACAATAAATTATGAAATTAAAATAAATACAATATATAATTTAATATATATTATTTAAGCCATAAATTAAATTATTTAATACATTTACATTAAATAATTCATTTCTCATCAATTATGAAAACAATTCCATTTACCCAAAAATACATTAAAATAATAATATATTTACTCAATTTCTTATTTAAATAATTTATTAAATCATTTATTTAATATTACACAAATAATTGTATAATTAAATTTCTCACTCTCATAAATCATTTACAATGATTTATTTAATTATAGAATATATTCATTTAATATATTCAATTACTATTTAAAATTTCTCAATTAATTTAAACCCTTTATATATATGTACATATATATGAAATTAAAGGTTGTACATATATACAATTACTAATCTCCCTTAATTAATTCAACTACTTTATATAATTTATAATTATATAATTTACATAATTATTCCTTACAAATAATTTATCAACAATTTGCATAATTGTTGATTAATGAATAAATTAATTCCACAATAAACCTTTTTAATTCAAATTCGGATTAATTTAATATTAATCTATCTATTTATCACAATTTAATATACCATTAAATTATGTTACTAAATGTGCACGCATATATATATTCATATAAATACATATTTAATTTACACGCAACCACGTCGCATAATTACATAACTCCACTAATTAATTCTCTTAA
The DNA here is from genome assembly GCA_947179155.2 of Hedera helix. Lineage (NCBI taxonomy): Eukaryota > Viridiplantae > Streptophyta > Magnoliopsida > Apiales > Araliaceae > Hedera > Hedera helix. The sequence goes on along the minus strand of OX359275.1, from coordinate 11,294,596 downwards.
TTTAATTAGACTTGTTGTTAGTCAAGTTTATTGAATTATCACTTTACTTGCTAACTTATCAAAAATTTTGATATCACCATATCTAAGTTAGTCCGTTAAATTTAATTTGGACCTCTATTTATCTATCACTACTAGGTTATCAAACTCCAACATTCATTAAATATTAACTATTTTATTTCTAATTCATTTAAATATCCGGGATATTACATATATCAAAGCAGAGGCTGGCATGTTTTGGTTATATATGTTATATTATATTAGATGACCAAAGCAAGTTTTTCCGGATTATATATATAGATATATATGATATATACAGTTTCGGTAAATTCTAAAAGCAACAAAGCAAGCCAATTTTCGGTAATAGGAAAAGCAACCTTCGGTCGTGTACTACAAATATATATATATATATATATATATACTACCGATTAATATATATGATATATTTATAATATATATTAATTAGTCAAACAGTTTAGTAATTTTGTACAGATTTTAAAAGTTTAAAATCAAAGAGTTTATTTTGGGTAATTTTAAAATAATAAAAATAAATAGTTTATTTTTAAATAATTTTATAATTAAAATAAAAAATTTATTTTAAACATGAAATTGGATTTCATGCAACTTTTATTACCCATTAAATGATACCAATACATATATGAAATATTTTATTTAATTCATGCGATGAATATTATTTATTGATATATATATATGTTAATATATATGATAATAAATGAGATTGATTATGAACTATTTGACCAATATGATTGGATTTAATTTTAAATGGATGCATGAATGAATGAGTTTTATAAATGGGGTCTGCGTACCTCGTCTTTCTAATTTTTCTTATGTATAATTATATCTCCCTCCTGTGTACTTCCCCTTGACTGTTGGTCAAAGTTTTTATTTATTATAAATAATTTGTAATAGAATTAGTTAGAATTATTTTGAAGAATTGGAGCAAAGAAGCAAGGAGCGCATGAAGACTCGTTTGTAATGGAACTCGAATTTAAATATAATAGTTACATTTAATTTAATTTATTCTTGCACCCTAGGTTTGACCTTTTGGTTCACTTGGTGGCTCTAGTGAACCAAACAAGAATAAAAGTCCATAATCAATCCAAGTAGAATATAGTATTCTATATGTGCATGCTTAATATATATTTATTATATATTATCCAAACATACTTCGCATGTTAATTAATATGACACGTATTTTATATATATATATATATATATATATATATATATATATATATATATATATAAGTGCATGCGCGCTAAACAAGATGAAACAATTAATATTAATAAACCCCTCGTGATGTAGAATAAATATTATTTATAAAATGAATTAAAATGTTTAATTCATGAATTAAAATGTTTAATTCATGAATTAAAATGTTTAATTCAATTAAATAAAATTAGAATGATTCTAATTAAATGTTAAGTTGTAACGTTCAAAGATATTTATTAAAAAATATCGAACGTCGCCTTTTAGCGTGGTAAAACGATAGAGTATCAAATAATCAATATAGTTTGTTGTGTCACACAAGACTTATATTAATTTTTTGAGATGTTGTTTTATCACATTTGATGTTTATAAAAGAATTGAACATTACTGTTTTATTGTGTCACACAAGGACGATATTTTTCTCTTCTAATATAAGAAAATGCTAGGTTGGACTTAACTTGGATACTTTTGATTTGGATGTGTCACACATGATCATAATAATCTAAGAGACAAAATAAAAGGAGTTACATGTTGATGTAATTGACAAAAAGTTGTCTACCTATTTGTTTATATATCGTTTGTTGTGTCACACAAGACTATATACATTTGAAATAGAATCCTTATTCTCACTAGCAAATCTTTAACTAGATTTGCCGAACTATATAAGGAGGGTAATATAGTTTGATGAAAATAGTGAGAGACACCATTTTAAATAAAGACCTAATTAACTTGGTGATTAATAAAATGAATGCATGTTAATGTTGTTATTAATTCACTTAAAAAATATTGCTATATTTAATTCACTAACAGTGCATAACATATTAGATGCTAATAATTTAATCAAACCGAATTGTTCGAATTGATTAAACAAATTTGAGAATAGTTCTCAATGCTGAAAAACTAGCAAAATGTTATTTTAAGAAATAACAAGATGATGCAAAGGTGGCTCAATGCATCATGCTCACATCCATAAGCATTGAGTTACAGCGTCAACACAAGAAAATGGATGCACCTACTATATTGCTGCACATTCAAAAGTTGTATGATAAGCAAAGTAGGTCAACTAGATATAAGATATCTAAGGAGTTCTTCTGATCTATAATGGCCAATGGCACTACAGTAGAGACACATGTCCTAAAAATGATCAATTCGATTGATTAATTAGGGCAACAGGTTTTGTCAGGGATAAAGAGTTGAATCTAGATTCGATCTTGTAGTCACTCACTGACTCTTATTCACAATTTGTTATGGACTTCAAACATTATTAAGCTATATGTCAGTTTACCTGATTAGCTAAACATGTTGAAGACTGTTGAGAGTCATTTTCCTTCCAAGAAAAATCAAGTCTTACTCCTAGATGAATCTTCTAAGCAGAGGAAGATGGCCAAATGTATTTTTGAGGAGTCAGAAATAGTAGAAGGCAAAAGAAAGGCTAAACAAAGGACATAAATAAAAGTGAGCCTGAGGGCAGTTTGCTTTCATTGCGATAAGCTGGGACACTGGAAGAACAACTGCAAGAGAGTTGCAATAGTTAAGTAGAAGAAGTTGATTGAAACTTCAACTACAGATTTGTTCATAATGAGATAGAACTTTCTATAAGTCAAGTTTCTACTTAGGTATTAGATACCGACTGGAGGTCTCATATATGCAAGTTGTTGCAGAGACTAAGCAGAAGTAAAAAGTTAAACAAAGGAAAAATAATCCTGTGCTGGGGAATGAAGCAAAGGTTGTTGTATTAGTCATAGGAACTTATAGTTTAGCACTGCCTATGGGCAATCCTATTAAGTTAGTAAGTTGTTACTATATTCTAGTTCTTAGAAACATTATTTCAGTTCCATGTAATGACAAGGAAGGGTTTTTGACATTATAATAATGAACAATCGTTGTTTTGTTTATAATGATAATGTTTTATTTAGAACTGGGTGATTACTTGATAGACTTTGTATACTTGACTTACATGAAAATATTTCGAATTGAACAAACTAAAGGCAAAGAGATGATATGAATCATACCTTCATGCAATACTGTTAACTCAGTCATGCTAATGAAACAAGATGAAACAAGTTATATAAAAAATAGGCTCTTAGAGTCTTTTGATTATGAATCAAATACAACTTGTGAATCTTGTATCATGGACAATATGACTAAATCTCCATTTAGTGGACATAAAGAGCGAGTTGCAGAGTTGTTAGAGATGGTACACACAGTCGTGTGTGGGACCTATGACAACAAATGCAAGAGGAGGGTAATCATTTATTACTTTTACTGATGATTCTAGATTTTGATATATGTATTTGATGAAATACAAATCCAAATCATTTGAAATGTTCAAAGAATTCAAAAGTGAAGTATAGAAACTAAAGGCCAAAAGTATTAAAGTTCTTCGATTAGATCCAGAAGGGAATACTTAAGCAGTAAGTTTCTAGATCATCTCAAGCGAAATGGTATTCTCACATAATAAACATGGTGATGATCCATAATGAGTACTACCAATCTTCCAGTATCCTTCTAAGGTTATACCTTAGAAACAGTCGCATATCTACTAAACAAGGTACCTTCAAATTTCGTTCCTAAGACTTCATATGAGTTATTGATAAGGAGGAAACCAAGTCTTAAATATGTTAAGATTTGAATTGTCTAGCTTATATTAAAAGGTTTGACAATGATAAGTTTGTGACAAGATTTGACAAGTGTAAACTTATGGGATATCCTAAAGAAAATTTAGAATATCACTTCTATGATCCGACTAATTAAAAGGTGTTTGTTGAAACACACTACTTATAGGAAAAGAAGTTTTTCCTTAAAGGGTTAGTGGGAGTAAAATAGATCTTGAAGAAGTTTAAGAACCACAAAACACTACAGATCAAGTGAAGGAATCTGTATAAGTAGATAAACCTATTGTACCACAACCAAGTCGTAAATCTGGTTTAGTACCGAAGATACCTGAAATGTATGGATTCATCATAGATGATGATGATGAGGTACACATCATAGTCGATAATGATCTAGTTACATACGATGAGGTATGAGTTTTAGATACTCAAGAGAAATGGCTGATAATCATAAAATAGGAAATGGGTCTTTGGAGAAAGACTAAATGCAGATGGCAATGTGGAGACCTATAAGACCTGACTAGTGGTAAAAAGATTTCAAACAAGGTCAATGAGTTGACTAAAATAAAACTTTTCACTAGTAAAAAAATATATATCAATTCGGATTTTACTTGCAGTTGTAGCTTACTATACAAAATAATGTATGTATGATACAACCAAGAGGATTTGTCAACACATAGACGGATCAAATCAAGTATGTAAGTTACAACGATCCAATTATGGATTGGAGCAAGTTTCTCGAATATGGAACATCTGTTTTGATAAGACAATCAAAAGAGTTTGATTTTATCAAAGACAGGGATGAACCTAGTATATACAAAGGTTAATGGGAGCACTGTGACATTCCAATATTATATGTTGATATAATATTGATAAGGAATGACATAGCGATGCTACAATCAGTAAAGATGTGGTTGTCTAAAAACTTCTCCATCAAAGACTTGGGAGAAGCATCCTAACATTCTATTCACGATAAAGGTCTATTGAGATAGATCATAAAGGATGCTCGGCCCAATGGATATACATTGATTTGCTGATATGTACTAGACTTGATATTGCTTATGTATGATAAGCAGATATCAGTTCAATTATGAAAAAGAACATTATAAAAGAGTTTCTAATGATTGGTTTGATATAAAACTAGAGGGCTTAACAAACTCAAGTTTGTTCAGACTAACCAAGATAACAACATATCCATTTCAGGTAATATGGTTACTTTGAATGGTGCTGTAGTGAGTTGGAAAAGTTCCAAACAGCAAGGAGTTGCTAATTTAGTGACAGAGACATAGTAAAAAACTATAAGTGAAGCTGCAAAGGTGATTGTTTGGTTTAACAAGTTCATTACAGAACTAATAATGGTTCCTAGCATTAAAGGAGTTTAACTCGCCAAGGAACCTAGGTCTCATCTGAAATCCAAACATGTGTTGCAGCACTTTCATATGATTAGATGAATCATTGAAAATGAGACAATACCATAAAGATGGTAGACTCTCAGAACAGCATTAAAAATCCATTAACTAAAGCATTACTAAGCAAGTTGTATGTCACTTAGAGAAGAATGATATGGGAATACCAAAGGGCGATTGGCTTTAGTGCAAGTGGGAGATTGAAAGTAGTATGCCCTCAAGCAAATCACATTTGACGTGATAAACATATACTTTGTAATCTTGTTCGTTTATTAATTAAAAAATCAAGGCATTTCTTTATTCATGATTAATTACTTAAATTAATCAAATGGATAAACCCATAGTTTTCGAGCATTGCTTTTAGAACCATAATGAGGATCATGCTAATGAGATCTAAATTCAAGATAGCTCAAAACTAAAATTGTTCCTAATCATTGGATCACTAAAATGAGATTAGTAGATCCGGATAGATTAGTACATACTATGCTTGTTCTTATGAAGATGATGATTGATCTCATAATCATTTGTGTAGAGACACTAAAGCAAGTATGTAGGTGCTTATTAGAGAATAAGTTCACTGAACGTGACTCGCTCAAGGAACACCTAATGGAGTCTTACTTGCCCGTCAATAAGAGTTCCTTTTGTGATAGTAGTACAAGTTATCCTTAGACTTGAGATCATCATAGTATCTTGTGTATGATGAATTATATTTTGACATATTCCTTAAAACCTTTAGGGTGTATCAAAGGGTAGGATCAGATATAATAAGTCATATATGAAGATAGGTGAATGATCAACAAAGAATCTACCACTTCTAGTAAAAGAAGAGAATGTCCTATGCGATTCGATAAATGACAACTCAGTAGTCCTTGGCCAAGGCAGAATGAAAATTAGAAAGTTGTTTCTAATTTACATTAATTAGAGTTATTCATTTAAGGATCTAAGTGCATATAATCAAATAAAATAAGACTTGATAGTCATATCATGTCTTATATTTGATTGGGATGTTGTGAGGTAGAAGGATTGAATTGTACAGTAACTATTCGCTTAATATGTTCTTTTGTGATTAAATATTGAAATCTATATTATCTGGAAAGTCGTTGATCGCTAAGGGGGCTTACCCTTATTATGGAATAAATATTATTTATTTAAATGAATTAAATAGTTTAATTTATTTATATAAATAAGATTAGAATAGTTCTAATTAATTTATTCTATAACCGGTTTAATATGGAGAACCTAAAGGGTCACACCGCAAAAGGAAAATAAGTATTTAAGAAGTAAATGTCATAATTGTAATAATGAATTAAGTATATTTAATTTATACTATGGGAATAGAATAAATTAAATAGTTTAATATTTATTATTTAGTATTTTAGAAATGCTAATTATAAATTAATAAGAGGAGTCTTATTATTATTATTATTATTATTATTATTATTATTATTATTATTATTATTATTATTATTACTATTATTATTATTATTTAGTTCCTAAATGGTTTAGGAATTAATTAATAAGAGTACTCTCATAATTAATAATTAAGTTCCTAAAAGGTTTAGAAATTATAATTATTATATTAAATTAATTAAGATCCTAATTAAATTAGGAGTTTAATTAAAAACCCTATTCCTAAAGGTGTTAGGAGGGTTTACTAAATCTATAAATAAGAGAAGTCTTATTATGGATTAAGGTGACACACATACACTTTCATAAGTTTTTGGGAGAGTACTCACATATTCTCTAAAGAGAGAAAACTAGTGTTTACCATCACCCACTTCTTGAATTATTATTATTTCTTGGTGGATCAGCTCTAGAGGCCAAACACTTGGGTGGCTAACATTGATCATTGTAATCCAATCGATGAAATTCAAGGAGAATGCAAAGGATTTGGAGATGAACTTCTACCCGTTGAAGTATATCTCTAACTTCTTCTTTATTAATTAATAGTTGCGCATAAAGGTCGATCCTGGATTATGGTTTGTAAATTTTAAAATTTGATTTTACCATGCTTTCGCTATTTTATGCAATTTTATTACGTCTATGAATTTTACAAACCAACAAGGATACAGGTCTATAGAGATAGATCATAAAGGATGCTCGGCTTAACCCAAGGAACGTACATTAATTTGTTGATATGTACTAAACTTGATGTTGCTTATGTATGATAAGCATATATCAATTTATTTTTGGAGAAGAACATTAGAAAAGAGTTTCTAATGATGGGTCTTGTAGACACCCAAATTTTGCATTTCTCTACTAACCCTGACAGGAGGGCAAAATCGTCAAGTGACCCAATATACGACAAGGAGAGGTGGGCGCCAAAATGCAGTTCCCACCACGGCTTACGATCAAGGCTGTCAAACGCAAAACGAGAATTGAGGCATCTGAGGCGAGGCCTACGGCCCATCCAGACAGAACCCGATGCGAATCGCCAAAAAAGGACAAGGACACTGCAATTACAGCATTAGGGTGGGGTCTCGACGTCGGGAAACCATTCCCAGAATTGATTCAGGTATCAAAGAACAGCTTTCCAAAATAATGCAGCAGAAATTGGCAAATTAATACCGCGTGGCACGAAATTCGAGAAAAATGCGCCGGACAGCCGCGGATGCAGTCGCGGCTGCCGACAAAAAGACGTTCGCGTGGCTCGAGGGCGGCACACGGCAGCCGAGGAGACGGCCACAGCAGGCAGCCGCAGATGCATCTGCGGCTGCCTGCTGAGGCACTATAGATCGCCATCTTCAACCCGAGAACCAGAAGAGAAGAAAAAAAAAAGAAAAAGAAGGAGAGAGAAAGATCGCGCGGGAGAGAGAAAGTGGCCGGATTTTTGGGCTAGATTGAAGCAACACTTTCCATTGTTGTGTTCATTTAGTTAGCGATCTTGTGGTGTAACTCGTTTTGTATATATAAAAGCTTGAATCCGTGTTTTGCAAGGTGAAAAGATTGTCTTTTTGGTATTCTATCGCTTGTTTTGTTAATATAGCTTATGTTTTGGGTTATGTGATGTAATATGTTGTTATGTTGATAAAGGATCCGTGGATTAGGGGTTGTTAGCGAGGTTTCCATCGGAAAGTAACTCCTCTTAACGCCCCGATGACATCCGTACGGTGATATCTCGTTCGTTGTGGTAATGGATAGTTTTAAGTGTTTAAGTTGTGATATTTGGGTTATGTAATGTGATAGCATTGTTAAATCTCGTTAGATTTGGTTTAGGGTTGGTTGTGCCATGATTTGGGTAAATGTGAGCCTAGGGAGGAGATCCTCGCGGTCAAATCCCGATGATGGACATTTTGGTGTATGTAATCATGGTATAGGGTCCATGGATGTGTATGTTGTAATATCCGGCCTAAAAGCGATACCAAGTCGTGTTCGGGTTAAGGCCCCGTAATAATAATAAAATATGTGATTGTGGGTGTTTGGGGTTGTCTGGATGGCTTACATGCCCGTGGATAGCCCCGACACATTTTGGGATGCTTGTTTTAATTTACAACACAACAATGATTTTCAAAATAAGGCAAATAATGAGGATTTTGTAAAAGTGATCAAATTAGGATATTAGATTCACGAGGTTTAAAAAGTAAAGAGTTTTGGCGAACTTAGATCCATGATTGATGAATAGGCTTTAGTTGGTTTTAAAACGTCACAAAAAACGATTTTGCAAATAAATAAATGTTTCATTAAACTTTGTGCATAGGGTTAAAGAGTTCTAGAAGTTGCCCTCGTTTTATCTATATTAACTGTTAGAAGGCAATGTATAGTCTCGATTCCTATTTGACAAAAGTTTAAAACTATTGTTTTCTAAAATGACATCTAAATAAAAAACCCTCAACGCTTTCGAAATTAAAATCAATCTTTCTTATAAAAAAGCGAAGCCTCGTCATTTGGGTCAAAGAACGTCCAAAACACTTTCCAGATAACACTTTTGCCATATAAAAATAAAAGCGAACTTTTATGCAAAACGCGCCACAAACATTCATCTAGGCACGCACGCACACACACGCAAACCACACATTTTAGGATTTAAAAAGGATAGGAAAATATCAAGATTGCGGTAACCGTGTTTCACGGAAGTCGGGGGGTGCCTAACACCTTCCCCTCGCTTAAGCAAGCCCCCGAACTCTATGAATCTCGGTTTGCGGACCAATTAATCGGAGTCACATATGAGCCAGCGATTACGAAAACAAATTCGGATGAGTTGGTACATCCATTTCAAATATACCAACTGGCGACTCTGGTCAATTGGCTCATAAAAAATCGATCTTTCAAAACCCGTCGACACTAAGCCGACCCTTTTCAAAATCACATTTAATTCAAAAGGCTAAAATTGGAAAGGGACATTTTTAATAAATAAAAAACGAGACGACGAAAATCCCGGCGTCGACAGCTGGCGACTCCGCTGGGGACAGTAGAGGGCTTAAGCCGCATTTAAAATCTTGATGTTTTCCTATCCTTAAAAAATCTAAAAATGTGTGGTTGCGTTGCTTGCGATTGATCTACTTTTTGTGCGTGTATGAATGAATATGCGAGTGTTGTGATGGCTTTACGAATGCTTTACGTTATTGTCATCATTTGCATACGGTGAGGAACGATGAATGAATGATGAATGTATGTTGAGCAGTTCCTCCTCCTGAGGCAAACCCGTCGGATGTGGATTACTGGACTCAAAGGGGTGCTCCCCGGCGAGGCTCAGGAAAAGCATCCACTCAGATCCAATCCAATTGAAAGATCGGATTTATTCCCTTCGAGTATGTTGCGAAGATCTGGGAACCTTCATGCCAAAAAGCCCGCGAGAGTAACTTAGGGTAGGTCAGCCTCAGATAAACCCAACGCGAGGGAAGTCTCTTCATACCCTTTTACATTTTACGCACGTAATATCATACTGTAGTCAATCCTTTTGTACCAACCACTTTTTCCAAATAAAAGTACTAACCTCTGTTTTACAGGGGCAAGCTTGGAGAGCATCGTGAATTGCACTGTGTCATTACATTGGTTAAAATAAAAAGGACACTGACCCTGTTTTGCAGAAAAAGATTACAAAACCCAAAAATACAAAAATAATTGCTTTAGCATGCATCTGCCAATACCATGACCCGGAACTAAACTTGGTTTGTTTATTCGCAGGATTGCTCCCCAAACCCGTCTCCGATCTAAGAAAGCCAGAGAACTAGCAGTCAAGATGGCTGAAAACCCTAATCCGGACCTGGCTCCCGTATCTCGGGAAGAGTTCAACGCTGTGAGAAATCAAATGACGGAGCTGACTATGTTGCTCAAAGAGCATTTCAAACTAAAATCAGGGCTACAGCTCGAGGACCAGCCGGGGCCATCATCTCAAGAGAACATACTGACCCCAGAAACTCCAAAGGTTGAACCGGCAAAACAAATCATTATCATTCCAGAGGATGAGGTTGCCAGCACTGTCAGCAAGAAAATAAAGCAGATGGAGGAGGCCATCAAAACTATGAAGGGAATCGGGTCATATGGCAGTGTTAACTACTCCGATCTGTGCATCTTTCCGGGAACCAGATATCCAGAAAAGTTCAAACTCCCCGAATTTGAAAAGTATAACGGGTCAGGGGATCCTTACACCCATTTGAGAGTCTATATCGGAGAACTTGGGGCATATGCTGAGGACGAGTCGTTGAGAATGCAGTTATTTCAGAAAAGCCTGACGGGGGAGGCTAGGACCTGGTACGCGAGGCTGGATAACGCTAAAATTCACAATTGGGAGGAGCTGGCCCACACCTTTTTGACGCAATACAGCTTTCAATCCCAAATGGCCCCGGACCGATACCAGATGACCAAGATTAGGAAGCAAACCAATGAATCCTTCAGAGATTACGCTCAACGGTGGAGAAGGATGGCGGCCCAAGTAAACCCACCCATGAGCGAAACGGAGATGGTAATGACCTTCATCGATATCCAAGAGGCCCCTTATTATGAAAGGATGATAGCTGGGATAGGGAAGCCTTTTGCAGAGATGATCAAACACGGGGAGATGGCAGAAATGGGGTTAAAGTCAGGAAAGATCCGAGACTTCACCGCTCTTGAGGCTGTTGCTGAGCAAATCCAGAGTGGAAACTATGGTAGTTCTTCTCAGAGACCACAGGAGAGAAAAGAGGAAGATGTGTCCCTGGTCTTGCAAGGGCTATCTGGGAAAGCAATGACCAGCCCTCTTGTCCGCATGCAAAGGAATGAGCCCCCGCGTCAGTCAAATTTCAACAATCAAAGATATGAGGGGCGGAGGAGATTTGAAAATGCCCGAGATAGGGAATTCACCCCGTTGGGAGATCCATTAGAGCAAATATTGGCCGTGTTAATCACCCAAAAGAAGATTACGGAGCTGGCACCACCGACTGACCCAAAGGGGAGGAAGTACGACCCAAGCAAGAAATGTGCCTATCATTCCGGGTCCCCGGGGCATGACACTCAGGAATGCTGGACGTTGAAACATAAGATACAGAACTTGATCGATAGGGGGGACATCGTAATTGAACGACCAGATGTCAACGCCAGCCATCTGCCGCAATGCGAAACAGATGAGGTAAGCATGATTGGGTCAGGAAATATCGGGGTGGACCCCAATCGCAAATACATCCGAAAGGTCGAAGAATACCCCCCAATGAGCGAAACAAATGTCCTTGAAAGGGAATGTCTGGAGGAGGTTAAGGTCATTAGGCAAGAGATGAAGTTGGTCAGGCATCAAATGAAGCAATTAGCAGACCTGGTGGTACACCAACATAATCTGACGAGGCAACTCTTCACCCAATTACTGAGAGACCAAACAGAAGAAGAGGACAAACAAATTTCAAACCAGGATCCCTCCCAAGAAAACCAGATGACTCAAGGAGATCAAAACAGAATGAAAGGGCAGGGAAATGAAAATAATAAAGATGCCAGACGATCCCACCAGTGGAGCCTTGATAACCGCTCGGACAGAGGTGAACCCTCAAAGGGGAAAGATCGAGTAGTATTCCCAAGAGATCGAAAGTTCACCCCTTTGAGCAAATCAAATGCAGAAATATTGCACCTTCTGATCAGCCGGGGAAAGATTACGGAGTTGCTGCCACAAACCGACCCCAAATCTAAAAGATACGATCCTACACGAATATGCCTTTATCATTCCAACTCACCAGGGCATGATACTGAAGAGTGTTGGGCGTTGCGGCACAAGATCCAAAATCTTATCGAAAGAGGAGAGCTGAAAAGGGCAAACGACCTTGAGATCACCGCAATGGGGAACCTGACCACCGACGAACGGATTGTCGAGCCTCAACGAACCATGAAATGGTAAATTCCGAGGATACAATTGTGAGTCCCAAAAAAGGGGGTGTGGGGATGTTATCATCTACTTAATGTTATATCCTGTTTTATTTTCTGTGCATTGTGATGTTATGTTTTCTAAAAAAAAAAAAAAAAAAAAAAAAAAAAAAAAGCAATCTTGTATGTTATCAGGCCTGAACTACGAAAGACCTGATCTCCTCTTCCTATAGGAGTACGTAGGAAGCCACTTTGGCGCGGTCTAATCCTTGCAAAAAATCCATAGAACCTTTTGATGGTTTTACAGTTAACGATCAATGACCCAGACAACCTGTTCTCCTGTCAACCCATCGGAGTGCACTTCCTACCTGATCAAAAGCAAAGGATTTTGGGTTCCCAGCATCTCATCAGCCCACCTGTCAAAGACACCACGAATCAATGACCTTGACAACAATCAGGACTGGGGCAATTTTGAAATCGATGACGATTCGACACTGGGGCATTCATCAATCATCCATGGAAAGGTAGTGCAAATTCAACATCTATGGTACGATCTCGTCAGCATAAGACAACGTCATCCGAGATGTACGATCAATTGGTCCTTTCCAGTCAGAGCTCTTTCAGAATACGAGGACCCATAGACTCATGAGTATGATTAGACGATTAAAACTGTCCAACAAAGACTTGATTTCGAAGTGTCGTTCGGAGCAGAATTCACCTCATAGGCAAGTTAGTACTTTGCGGTTGCGCCAACTTTCAGATGTGGGGTATAAAGCTATGACGATAATGATGACAGTTGATGCAGAATCGGAGGGTAAATAAAAGTGAATCAAATGCCTCGAATCGTGGCCTGAATTATTCGAGCAATTAAGCCCGAGGGGTGTCTTTACGCCTGGCGACCTAAAGTCGTCTGATTTGGGAGTCGCCGGCCCAACGCTCGTTACATGGGTAATTCAGAGCCTAAGAAAACGAGCATTACGACTGCAGAGACCTGAGCAGATTCGAATCGTGGCAAGGGTTATTCGAGTAATTAAGCCTAAAGGGTGTCTCTACACTTGGTGCCCTAAGGTCATCCGATTTGGGAGTCACCGGCCCAACGCTCGCTACATGGGTAACTCAAGCCTAAGAAAACGAATCTTGCACAGAGTCAGGCAAGGAATGAACGTGGTAAACCACCTAACTTGTATCGAAGCGTGGCCTCTGTTCCTCGAGCAAGTAAACCCGAAGGGGTGTCTTTACACCTAATGCCCTAAAGCCGCCTGGTTTGGGAGTCATTGGTCCAAAGCTCGTTAAATGGGTAACTCTGAATAGCCTAAGAAAACGAGACAAGTTAAGTGGACACGAAAAGGGAAATGCGGAGTTGAAAAAAGAGGAAAAGAAAAAATTTTCGACCAGAGAAAAGAAGGAAGCTCATCTAAAGTCACGGAAAAGAGGCCCCTAAATGAAGGATGCATCGTACAGTGCACTTGCCATATGACGTAAATCCTGCGAAGAACGATATCAAGAATGAAGACGGAATACCTTTGATAAAGGAAGGATATGAATTGGTGTGAACAATTCGATATGACCAACGAAACGACTTCCCATACGAATCCTCGACAAGAACATGAGTAAAGGCTGGGGCATCTTAAAGATCATGGAAATGAAAGGAGCACAGGTCTATATCAGACTCCTCATCAACGAACCTTCCCCCACGACCATCAATGGATTTTGACAAACTCAGCATGATGCACGCTAACATTACCTCGATACTCGAGCGAGCATATGCAAGAGGGATGTAATTCATGAAGTCAGAGCTGATCGATTAAAAGGCGAGGAAGGGCAACATGGTCCTCGGTCATCGCAAAAAGCCAAATGAACCGCCTCAATCAAATGAAAGTCCGGAGCTATCAAAGCATACGACCAACGGACCAGGGGATCACCTATATATCAACCCATAATCTAGGCATAATCCTCTAACATAAGAGGAAGTCCCTGCACCCCAAATTCAAAGACATGACGATCTGTGAGCAGGATGAGGAGCCCTGGATGAGTCGATTGGGCATTCAAAACGACATATACAATTCCCCAACAGAGAAACGATCAGGGGCATGCGATTCAACGAACAAACCTTGAAGTCCAGAAACTGTCCTCCCAAATAAGGCATGACACAACTGAGTAGTCAAAAAGAACTACACGTGAAAAATTGTATCATTTGACTAAACAGGGGTCATTTCCTTCAAAGCATATCTATTGATCCATGCATAACATCTACGCATCCATGTATATATCAAAATAAACTATACATGAAAGAAAAATCACAGGTACGAGACTGTCGGCGTCACGAATACCAGTGTCATTTATCGGAAGAACATGGCAGCGGGAAACTTCTACGATCCGATGCGCCCAGAATCTATAGAACATCAAGGAATTACAAAACGACTGTCTGAAGCACCTTCAGCTAATCAACAAGTATGACAGCTCAAAAGCATGGCTGTCAAGAGCGATCTACGAGGACGAACCCCAAGAATGACAAGTCAAACCAAAAGAAGTGGCTGGCAAAAGCGATTTACGAGGACGAATCCCAGGGAGGCCCCACAAACTAATCAGGTACGCTTTCCTTTTAAATTTCCTCTAGAATTATTGCATTTTTATGATGTACAACACGATGCGAGTCCATTTAGGATAGTACACAGCGATTCCGGAGACGAAACCCGACAATTACAAAAATGACCTGTCAGTGAAAACCCCTGACCATCCAAAATGACCAGTCAGTGAAAACCCCTGACCGTCCAAAATAACCCGTCAGTCAAAAGAACTGACCGTCCAACATGACCCGTCAGTCAAAAGAACTGACCGTCCAAACATGACCCGTCAGTCAAAAGAACTGACCGTCCAAACATGACCCGTCAGTCAAAAGAACTGACCGTCCAAAATGACCAGTCAGTGAAAACCCCTGACCGTCCAAACATGACCCGTCAGTGAAAACCCCTGACCGTCCAAAATGACCCGTCAGAAACAAGAACTGACCGTCCAACACGACCCGTCAGAAACAAGAACTGACCGTCCAACATGACCCGCCAGTCAAAAGAACTGACCGTCCAAACATGACCCGTCAGTCAAAAGAACTGACCGTCCAAACATGACCCGTCAGTCAAAAGAACTGACCGTCCAAAATGACCAGTCAGTGAAAACCCCTGACCGTCCAAACATGACCCGTCAGTGAAAATACCTGACCGTCCAAGCATGACCCGTCAGTGAAAACCCCTGACCGTCCAACATGACCCGTCAGATACGAGACCTGACCAATTGAAAAACGACCAGTCAGATACGAGACCTGACCAATTTGAAAAAAGACCCGTCAGATACGATACCTGACCAATTGAAAAACGACCAGTCAGATACGAGACCTGACCAATTTGAAAAAAGACCCGTCAGATACGATACCTGACCAATTGAAAAACGACCAGTCAGATACGAGACCTGACCAATTTGAAAAAAGACCCGTCAGATACGAGACCTGACCAATTGAAAAACGACCCGTCAGATACGAGACCTGACCAATTTGAAAAACGACCCGTCAGATACGAGACCTGACCAATTGAAAAACGACCAGTCAGATACGAGACCTGACCAATTTGAAAAAAAGACCCGTCAGATACGATACCTGACCAATTGAAAAACGACCAGTCAGATACGAGACCTGACCAATTTGAAAAAAAGACCCGTCAGATACGAGACCTGACCAATTGAAAAACGACCCGTCAGATACGATACCTGACCAATTGAAAAACGACCCGTCAGATACGATACCCGACCATTTGAAAAACGACCCGTCAGATACAATACTAGACCGATTGAAAAATGACCCGTCAGAAACAATACCTGACCAATCCAAGAGCGACCGTCGGGTACGACACCCCAGCGGCATCCATTCGTGGAATTCGAATCAACCCCTACACGATCATGTCAAGTGCGGCATTTGCATTGTCTCAACATATGCATTGCATCGATAAAACACATACTGTCTTTCCTGTGCATCTGGTGCCTACTTCTTTATCATGTCCATTTCATATTTCATTCCATAGACATGATAAAGAGGGGCAGCTGTAGACACCCAAATTTTGCATTTCTCTACTAACCCTGACAGGAGGGCAAAATCGTCAAGTGACCCAATATACGACAAGGAGAGGTGGACGCCAAAATGCAGTTCCCACCACGGCTTACGATCAAGGCTGTCAAACGCAAAACGAGAATTGAGGCATCTGAGGCGAGGCCTACGGGCCATCCAGACAGAACCCGATGCGAATCGCCAAAAAAGGACAAGGACACTGCAATTACAGCATTAGGGTGGGGTCTCGACGTCGGGAAACCATTCCCAGAATTGATTCAGGTATCAAAGAACAGCTTTCCAAAATAATGCAGCAGAAATTGGCAAATTAATACCGCGTGGCACGAAATTCGAGAAAAATGTGCCGGACAGCCGCGGATGCAGTCGCGGCTGCCGACAAAAAGACGTTCGCGTGGCTCGAGGGCGGCACACGGCAGCCGAGGAGACGGCCACAGCAGGCAGCCGCAGATGCATCTGCGGCTGGCCGCAGATGTATCTGCGGCTGCCTGCTGAGGCACTATAGATCGCCATCTTCAACCCGAGAACCAGAAGAGAAGAAAAAAAAAAGAAAAAGAAGGAGAGAGAAAGATCGCGCGGGAGAGAGAAAGTGGCCGGATTTTTGGGCTAGATTGAAGCAACACTTTCCATTGTTGTGTTCATTTAGTTAGCGATCTTGTGGTGTAACTCGTTTTGTATATATAAAAGCTTGAATCCGTGTTTTGCAAGGTGAAAAGATTGTCTTTTTGGTATTCTATCGCTTGTTTTGTTAATATAGCTTATGTTTTGGGTTATGTGATGTAATATGTTGTTATGTTGATAAAGGATCCGTGGATTAGGGGTTGTTAGCGAGGTTTCCATCGGAAAGTAACTCCTCTTAACGCCCCGATGACATCCGTACGGTGATATCTCGTTCGTTGTGGTAATGGATAGTTTTAAGTGTTTAAGTTGTGATATTTGGGTTATGTAATGTGATAGCATTGTTAAATCTCGTTAGATTTGGTTTAGGGTTGGTTGTGCCATGATTTGGGTAAATGTGAGCCTAGGGAGGAGATCCTCGCGGTCAAATCCCGATGATGGACATTTTGGTGTATGTAATCATGGTATAGGGTCCATGGATGTGTATGTTGTAATATCCGGCCTTAAAGCGATACCAAGTCGTGTTCGGGTTAAGGCCCCGTAATAATAATAAAATATGTGATTGTGGGTGTTTGGGGTTGTCTGGATGGCTTACATGCCCGTGGATAGCCCCGACACGTTTTGGGATGCTTGTTTTAATTTACAACACAACAATGATTTTCAAAATAAGGCAAATAATGAGGATTTTGTAAAAGTGATCAAATTAGGATATTAGATTCACGAGGTTTAAAAAGTAAAGAGTTTTGGCGAACTTAGATCCATGATTGATGAATAGGCTTTAGTTGGTTTTAAAACGTCACAAAAAACGATTTTGCAAATAAATAAATGTTTCATTAAACTTTGTGCATAGGGTTAAAGAGTTCTAGAAGTTGCCCTCGTTTTATCTATATTAACTGTTAGAAGGCAATGTATAGTCTCGATTCCTATTTGACAAAAGTTTAAAACTATTGTTTTCTAAAATGACATCTAAATAAAAAACCCTCAACGCTTTCGAAATTAAAATCAATCTTTCTTATAAAAAAGCGAAGCCTCGTCATTTGGGTCAAAGAACGTCCAAAACACTTTCCAGATAACACTTTTGCCATATAAAAATAAAAGCGAACTTTTATGCAAAACGCGCCACAAACATTCATCTAGGCACGCACGCACACACACGCAAACCACACATTTTAGGATTTAAAAAGGATAGGAAAATATCAAGATTGCGGTAACCGTGTTTCACGGAAGTCGGGGGGTGCCTAACACCTTCCCCTCGCTTAAGCAAGCCCCCGAACTCTATGAATCTCGGTTTGCGGACCAATTAATCGGAGTCACATATGAGCCAGCGATTACGAAAACAAATTCGGATGAGTTGGTACATCCATTTCAAATATACCAACTGGCGACTCTGGTCAATTGGCTCATAAAAAATCGATCTTTCAAAACCTGTCGACACTAAGCCGACCCTTTTCAAAATCACATTTAATTCAAAAGGCTAAAATTGGAAAGGGACATTTTTAATAAATAAAAAACGAGACGACGAAAATCCCGGCGTCGACAGGTCTGATATAAAACTAGAGGGCTTACCAAACTCAAGTTTGTTCAGACTAACCAAGATAACAGCATATCCGTTTCAGGTAATATGATTACCGTGAACGGTGCTACAGTGAGTTGAAAAAGTTCCAAACAACAAAGAGTTGTTGATTTAGTTATAAAGACATAGTAAATAACTATAAGTGAAGCTGCAAAGGTGATTATTTGGTTCAACAAGTTCATTACATAACTAATAATGGTTCTTAGCATTAAAGGAGTTTAAGTCGCCAAGAAACTGTTGGTTTGCAAAAATATGACATACATATAATCAAATTATATAAGCGCAACGGAAGCAAGAAAAATCAGATTTTAAAATTCTTGTACAAACTAATAACCCGGATCTTTCTTATGTGACTATTATTAATTGAAGAAGGATAAAAGAATTTATACCTTTGTAGAACCAAGCTTCCACGGGTACAAGTTCATCTCCCTTTAATCCTTCATGTTCTTCTTCAAATTTACCGATTAGATTACACGGATCAATGTTAGCTCCCCAAGTGTGAAGCCTCTAGAAGTGATCCACCAAGAGATCTATGAATTAAAGAAGTGGATTTTGGTTTCTCCAAACCATGAGTGGCTAGCCCTAATTCTCTCTCTCTCTAACTCCTTAGATGTAGAGAATTATGGAGTACTCTCTTTATTCTAATGAAAGAGTGTGTAACCTTGATCTATGATAAGACTCCTCTTATTTATAGATCTAGTCAACCCTCCTAAACTATTTAGGATTAGGTTTTTAATTTAATTCCCAATTTAATTAAGAACTAAATTAATTAATTATAATTCCTAAACCATTTAGGAACTTAATTATTTAATAATGAGAATACTTTTTATTAATTAATTACTAAACCATTTAGTAACTTAATTAATTATTATAATTACAATTCCTAAACTATTTAGGAACTTAATTATTTACAATAATATTACTACTTATTAATTAATTCATAAACCATTTAGGAACTAAATAATAATACTAGTAATAATAATAATAATAGTAGTAGTAGTAATAATAATAATAATAATAATAATAATAATAATAATAATAATAATAATAATCTTCTTATTAATTTATAATTAGTATTTCTAAAATACTAAATTATAATTATTAAGCTATTTAATTTATTCTATTACCATAGTATAAATTAAATATATATTTAATTTATTATTATGATTATGCCATCCACTTCTAAAATAAATATTACTCTTTTGCGGTGTGACCCTTTAGGTTCTCCATATTAAACCGGTTGTATAATAAATAAATTAGAACAATTCTAATTCATTTATTACGAATGAACTCTTTAATTCAGAATAAATAATAATTCCACAATAAGGGTAAACTCCCTTAGCGATTAGTCGACATTCCAGATAATATAGATTTCAACATTTGATCGTAAAAGAACCTTTCAGCGAATAGTTACCGTACAATTCAATCCTTCTACCATACAATGTCCCAATCAAATATAAGACATGGAATTTCTGTCAAGACTTATTAATTTGATCATATGCATTTCAATTCACAAATACACAACTCTAGTTAATGTAAATTAGAAACTCCTTTCTAATTCCATTCAACCCTGGCCAGGGATTTCTGAGTTGTCACTTATTGAATCGCATAGGACATTCTCTCCCTTTACTGGAAGTGGTAGATCCTTTGTTGATCATTCACCTATCTCCATGTGTACCTTATTATACTCAAGCATATCATTTGATATACCAATAGGTCTTAAGGAATATGTCAAAGTATAACTTAGTACACACAAGATACTATAATGATCTCAAGTACAAGGATCACTTGTATGACTATCACATAATGAACTCCTATTGACAGACAAGTAAAACTCCATTAGGTGTTCCTTGAGCGAGTCACGTTTAGTGAACTTATTCTCTAATAATCACCTTCATACTTGTTTTAGTGTCTATACACAAATGATTATGAGATCAATCATCCTCTTCATAAGAGCAAGCATAGTATGTACCAATCTATCCGGATCTACTAATCCTTTTTTTAGTGATCCAACAATTAGGAATAATTTTAGTTTTGAGCTATCTTGAATTTAGATCTCATTAACATGATCCTCATCATGGTTCTAAAAGCATTGCTCCAAAACTATGGGTTTATCCATTTTATTAATTCAAGTTATTAATCATAAATAAAGAAATGCCTTGATACTTTTATTAATAAATGAACAAGATTACAAAGTATATGCTTATCACATCAAATGCGATTGGCTTGAGGGCATACTACTTTCAATCTCCCACTTGCACTAAAGCCAATTACCCTTTGGTATCCCCATACCATTCTTCTCTAAGTGGCATACAAATTGATTAGTAAATGCTTTAGTTAATGGATCTGTAATGCTGTTCTGAGAGTCTACCATCTTTATGGTGTCGTCTCATTTTCAATGATTCATCTAATCATATGAAAGTGCTACAACACATGTTTGGATTTTAGATGAGACTTAGGTTCCTTGGCAAGTTAAACTCCTTTAATGCTAAAAACCATTATAAGTTCTGTAATGAACTTATTGAACCAAACAATCACCTTTGCAGCTTCATTTATAGTTATTTACTATGTCTGTGTCACTAAATTAGCAGCTCTTTGTTGTTTGGAACTTTTTCAATTCACTGCACCACCGTTCAAGGTAATCATATTACCTAAAATGGATATGATGTTATCTTGATTAGTTTGAACAAACTTGAGTTTGTTAAATCCTCTAATTTTATATCAGACCCATCATTAGAAACTCTTTTCTAATGTTCTTCTCCAGAATTGAACTGATATCTGCTTATCATGCATAAGCAATATCAAGTCTAGTACATATCAACGAATCAATGTACGTTTCTTGGGTCATGTTGAGCGTCCTTATGGATCTATCTCTATAGACCTTTATCTTGAATAGAATGTTAAGATGCTTCTCCCAAGTCCTTGATGGTGAAGTTTTTAGACAACCACATCTTTACTGATTGTAGCATCGGTATGTCATTCCTTATCGGTATTATATCAACATATAATAATAGAAATCTCACAGTGCTCCCACTAACCCTTGTACACATTTGGTTCATCCTCATCTTTGATTAAATCAAACTCTTTTGATTGTCTTATCAAAACAGATGTTTCATCTTCGAGAAATTTGCTTCAATCCATAAGTTGATCGTTGTAGCTTTCATACTTAATTTACTCCATCATTATGGAGACAAATCATTTTGGTTGTATCATACATACATCCTTTTATATAGTAAGTTGTAACTGCAAGTAAAATCTAAATGGATATATGCATTTTCACTAGTGAAAAAA